>OY992877.1:43097809-43185309 GCA_963921405.1 Cepaea hortensis
AAGGGCGTCGCACAAAACATTAACTCCGTCGCTCCAGCGAGTCTCCGAGAAAGCTGCACTCGTGAACCGAGCGACAAAGGCCGGAATCCAACACACATCCTTCGGAGCACGAGACAGGTGGCGTACCACTTGCCACGGAGACTCCCTGTGCTTATTGCCGCAGGGTTCACCATTGTCACCAGTACTATTCAACGTGTATACGGTGCCGATCACTTGACAACAGTTGGACGGGAGGGGTAGGACTCTGTCATTCGTTGACGACATCCTCGTGTATAGACAGGGTCGAGATAGACAGGCGGTTGCCAATGATATGCAGGGCGAACTAGATTGATTGTCGTCATGGTGTGCTGTTGCCGATGCCCTTGTCAACCCTGCAAAGGGATCGGTTACATGGTTCTCCCTATACAACCATATTGTGAACACAGACCTGCCGGCAGTGAGAATGGATTGAGCATTTTGAGTAGAACCCAGTCAATGACATATCTTGGCGTGAGGCTTGATCGTAGCCTGTCTTTCAGAGATCATGTCGATTATGTCATAACAAAAGCTCGAAAAGGTTTGTCAGCAATGAGAGTCATGGCGAGTGCCAATATCGAGCAGACTGCTAATACTTCTGTTCCAAGGACTGATGCTTTCACCCATCGAGTATACCCTGGCCATCCTCACTGGCAGCCCAGTAGTACAGTATATTAATTAGACCCTGCAAATGTGGCTAGAAGCGGCGAGTCCCGGCGGCGGCGGTCGGCTCCGAGGTTCGAACCGCGAAATTTTTTTTTTTTTTTTTTTTTTTTGGGTAGGTATTGGAAGTTGGGAGCTTTTTTTTTGGGGGGGGGGGGGGATTTTGATGGGTGGAAAAAATCTGGAAGTTGGGAAATTTTCTTTTTTTTTTTTTCTTTTTTGGTGGATGGAAAAAAATGTTACACATTTTGTGAAGTGCCGGCAGGAGTGTATAAGAAGTGGTAAAGAATTACTTTTAGGTTGGTGACGTGATACGAACCTGTGTTACTAATACCTATGTTACAACCATTATCCTAGGTGGGCGGGTCCCTGGCTTATATCATCGGTGGTGTATGCAAAAGTCATTAAGTAGGCGGACGGTGGCTTGGAGAAGTGACTCATCGGTCGCAAAGAGCCAGGTGGGCGGCGTGTACAAAAAGCAATTCAGCACATTTTTATGTCTAAAAAACGCCACATCACCACTGTAGTGTCGTGTGCACAAGGCAGATAGTGTATAAAATAGACGGCGCCGAGCTAGTATAGGGTCTCTGCCAGTTGTTCGTGATACATCAAATATTTCACCATTGTTAACGTGCTGATTTGGTGAACCGAAAACCTTCGCCACAGAGTTATTTGTGAAACAGGCTGGTGTGACAAACAATACTAATATAACAGTGCTCGCTTATCATTGTTCGTGTAATGACATGGTTCAATCTGTGATAACCATTCACAACTGTTCTCGGTGATGTCGGTATCTGAGCTATGCTAAAACAGTGAAACATATATTGTTTTATTGAGACCAGTGCTTATTGAGATTCAGTCCTCGCATTGCTTGTGTATAATCAGAACTTTTTGGGGTTTAAAAATTAAAGTAATAGTGTGGAACTTTCGTCAGTGGTTTGTAAACCTTGATAGTACAGAACAATACAGTTTTGGATTATTCAGACATTGTGGTAATAACTCGTGGACCACATTACCAGCACGTTTTGTTCTATCAATATTGTCAGTACTAGCAAATCTGCTTTCGTGTGACCTTGTCATATATTCTGAAGGGAGTGGGAAATCACTTTGGTGCATGCCCCATTTCTAATCAAAAAAGTTGGGCCCCATCCTCTTCTGTCTTCAATAACCCCAGAATATGACCCTCGAGTTATCTGCAGGCCTCGTCTTATTTAATTTTGTCTAGGAGATATAGATTATGGCCCTGGTGAAGATAATATATACTAACTGGGAATCTGCCCCTTCTCCAAAGATTCTTATAGCTCTTGAGCCCCCCCCCCCCTCTTTTTTTTTTGTTTATCAAATCTGAGGAAAGTCTGGAGAAGTCTCTCAGCTTGATTTATATGAAGAAAGCATGGATGTTGAGCAGTTGATAGACCTTGAGTCTCTCCCAATTTAATATTCCTTCATGAGTTACTGTGGTTTTAAACAATTAAACACATAACCAATCACGACAGATCTTGACAACTTAGTGTACACACATAAGATGGAGAATCACAGATAGGTTGAACCAATAATCAACATAAGATCAGTTACAGTTAATTATTTATTGAATGGGCCTGTGACTTCTGGCCTGCTATTAATTTTCTATGTTGTTTTATACAAGATAATTTAGAAAAATGCACATAGGACCAATGTCACAGACCATCAACAAACAAGCATCAATACATTAGATGTCAATAAGAGTTGAAACATGGTATACATTTGAATGCCGTACATGTTAAGTGTGAAAATGGTGAATCTATAATTAGTTATCAGTTCTTGAAAACTGAGTGTCGTGTGTTTTCTTTCTAAGAAAGTGATACCCTTATGATTTGGAGGATTAGGATAGGCCTGGGTCCATTGACTGATAGATCCGCTTCAGGTCTGCCCGTGTAGCTCCTCTGAAGGCCTCCCCATGCTCTGCTCATGGCCAAGTCATCCTCCATCTCAAGTGCGGTTCATCTCTTTCTCTCTGTGGTCTGGTTTAGTTGTTGGCCAGTTGGATGCCCATTGGTTGCCAATGGGTTGCCACCAAGATTTCACTGTGTAAGATTCACATAAACATATACAATCTTCCCAATACAATATTCTAGAAGTAGGTCGGAAGAAATCTAAATTCCTGAAGTAGGAACTAGTTCTCCTCCCCTCCTCTTTTCTCTAATCTAGTGTTGGGTTAATTTTGGGTGGTCAGAGTTTATCACACTGTGTACGCCTTGTATCAACTGGTTCCTGCTGTATGTAAGTTCTCATTTGACCTGGGGTCAGTGAAACCTGTACAGTAAGACAGTGACAAGATTGAGGAAGTGTCAAGATGCATGTAAATAAATGACATACATTTATAACATTTCTATCACTCAATTGTGTTTGTAGTGTGTATAAATAATTCTCTGTTTTTTCCCAATTAACCAGCTTCTTCTTCTTCTTCTTAGTATAATAACTCCTTTCCCATTATCTGTTGTTGTTGTGGTGTTGAGTGTTGAGTTGTGGGTGTTGAGTGTTGGGTGGTGTGGGGTTGTGTTTTTAAGTTGTGTTGAGTAATGAGTTAAGTTAACTTCTGGTGGTGGAGTTCCGCGAAGCACAACTTTTCTGATGTAATGCAGTTCATAAGTGCCCTTATCTAATTAAATTGTGACACAAATATAAATATTTATTCCATCAAACCCTATTTATTCAATAGATGAAGCAGAAAGGAAAGATTGATTTCTCTTTCAGCCTTCTAGATTGTAAATAGGCATAGATAAGTCTGTTTTAGAACAAGGCACTTGTTCTAGTACACGAACTGTCATTTTAGCTGTAGATAGTGATAACATTTTTAGCAGTGTTTCTGCTGAAATGCACAAGATTGCTTTAGAATCATCACTTCGTACAGTTATCCAGAATAGAATGTAGTATTATTATGCACTTCTTAAAGTTAATAATTATCTTTAAGAATATCAGAGATTGCAGTATTTGAAGAGAGTAGTAGATTGTCAGTTGCCCGGGAATCGGCTCTGCGTCGTCAGAATGGGACAGTCAAACATTTTTCACTTCAGAGGTTTTAATTCATAATAATATATTTCAATTGACATTACAAACACTGGATACCATTCATGGGCCTTTGGTACATCTGGTCATCAGTTCAATCTAAGGACTAACAAGCTCACCTGGGATCCAGACATTCTGCCTTCCCTATTTGAAAAACGGTCACACTAGCTTTCCCGTCTGCTCATCAGGCATGTTGTACGAAGAGTGCGCGATTAACATATTCTCCGCGGGTTTTCGGTGGAGGCGGTGTCACGTGTCTGTTCTCATCCAATGACCTCCTGAGTTTGGGCTGATGAAATGTTTCCTAGAATTGACGTCATCTGTCACTTGTTCCAGTTCCAGTTTTGATGTTGCATTAAGTTTTAAAGGTTTGGTTTCAGTTTGCGTTAGTAAAGTCCATTGTTTTATACTTTCCCCTCTTCTTGGCTTGAATTCTTGTCAACTGAATAATGGTGGTTAGCAATTATGCCACAGACCTACATGTGACAAAGCCTTCAGTGATAAGTGTAATCTTACCCACCCATTCGGACCATTCACAGCCATACGAATCAAGTACACTCTTGTCATATCTGTGGACAACTTTTCAAAAGAAAAGACAAATCTACAACGTCACATACGAACACATAGCCAGACATCTATAGATACCACTACATCAGAATCAAGTGCCACAACAGCATCTACATCAACGGCGACGACACCATCTTCATCATGCCAGAGGAAAAAGCCACATGCATATTTCCGTCATCCTGATAGTGTAATGTCTAGTCAAGTAGCAGACCGCCACCAGTGTCTTAGTGTGACAAAACCTTCGATGATAAAAATAAGCTTACCCGCAACATTCGGACCATTCACAGCCATACGGATAAATTACACTTATGTCATATCTTTGGACAACTTTTCAAAAGAAAAGACAATCTACAACGACACATAAGAGCACACCACCAGACATCCATAGTAGCATCACGATAAAGGACGACACCCTTAGACACCCATACCTCTAAAGCACAGAAAGACACTAATGCTCACATAGTAACAGAGGAAGCGGATATCCAACAAAAAGATAGGGTCAATTTGACAGCCATTAGAGCGTACTGCAAGGAGCTGTCGATCATGCTATTCAATCAGGTGTTGTATTAAAAGAAAGAGACGACCAGCGTCACCGGGTGATCCTAGTAAACGTATGATATTTACAACTGGACCTAGTCGGGGTCATAAAAAAATAAGTATTCGGATATCTTTGCATGATGGTCTGAGTAACCCCAACTCTGATGCATATCTTCATTCTGGATCCTAAACAAACAATGTATAGGGCGAGTAGCTGTGTGATGACCTCGACAACACAATCGCTGTGTGATTGTCAACCAATCTATAGTCAGATGTGTGATCAGAGTTCACCAGCCCGGAGATGCACAGCCCAGAACTACTCAGACACCTGTATACCACTGGGGGCCCAAGAAAGAAGAGACAACGTGTATAACTATCCAAATATGAAAATAAAACAGAAAAAATTGAAATATGTGACGTTGTTCTTGACATTATTCGTGCGAGGTTGGTCTTGACGCGTTTGCAGATCTTTTGTGTCGTTTTAGCATTGTCTCTCTGTTTCAAGGTGTGTGCTTGTGTATTCGACCTCTCTCTCTCTCTCTCTCTCTCTCTCTCTCTCTCTCTCTCTCTCTCTCTCTCTCTCTCTCTCGACCTCTCGACCTCTATCTCCTTTCTATATCCGTTAGGGTGGTTTACACTTTCATTATTTTTTTTATGCCTGAACATAGAGATCCTTTTCATCTTTCCCAAGAAACCCATGTCCAATGTTTTACAACCTGTCTTATCATGGTCATGTTTCACATCCAGACAAAAAGTACAGATTCTATGTATCACTTAAAAAGTAAGATTAAAACAAATATGTCCGAAAAAGCTTCTGGTAGCCTAATCATCCAACAGACCCGCTAGCAGAATTGAACGGTCAACACTGTCCAAAAGACAGCGTTTGTAATATCACTCACAAACTACTATCACTTGTTGGTTTTTTCATATCAACGACATCATAACTTTCCTTATAACTTTTACATACCTGTCACCGGTAGAAGTTATGTTGTTGGCACAAAACAGACGATCTATCACAGATACCAGAAAAGAAAGGGAAAGTCAAAGACACTCATACTTGAAGAGAAATAATGCACACACAAGAAACATGACTATACATAGATCACAAACTAGTACTAGCACTACACACGCCAGGCCATCAAAATTATCAGCACATTTGAAACTCAACAACACACTACTCCAAAACACAGAACAACACATGACACATCTTATTCTAACATACACTTTTCATGAAAATTCCCAAATTGAGGATCTATTAAAGAATACAATGCGTAATAGAACACAACAATTAGCATCTATCATACACAAAGACAACAAGAACATATCATACACCAATACACCTCACAAACCAGACTGACAGGAATGCACTGCACACAAAAGGAACAAAAAACTCCTTAGAACTAAACTCACTACCATATCAGATGAACCTCCCAGCCAAGAAAATCTGACAATAGAACAAAAACATATCATAATAGATATCATAATAGACATGCAAGGAAACACATAGGCAACACATATACTAGAAACATTCCAGCCTGTCAACAACTTAACTTTGACAGGCATACAAGGATTCCTCTTTTGTACCACACGAAATAAGAGCTCGTACGTCGTACAAAAGGATACAAATATAAATACAATTTTATTAGCTAGTTGTACAGTAGCTCTGCTAGTTGTACAATTGCACTACATAAAGATGGGAAAATCTTAACAAGAAAGCAAGCAGCTGACCATTTTGCGGACTCGTTCGCACAAGATAGCAATATCAAAATTAGTCCAGAGAAACAACAAGAGATTCAAGAGAAACGACAACATACAGGACAGAAGGAAATAGTACATGAGGTTCTGGAGGCACCCATCACAATCAGCGAACTGGAGCTAGCCATATCAAAACTGAAAATGAGAAAGTCACCAGGAGCTGATGGTATCTCCAATGAAATGATCAGGAACCTAGGAACAGAAGCCAAAACAAAGCTGTTGCAGATCTTCAATAACAGCTGGACCTTAGGCAGTGTTCCACAAGCCTGGAGAGAAGCAATCATGATACCCCTCCTAAAATCAGGGAAAGATGGTTCCATTGCCTCTAGCTATAGACTAATTAGCCTCACCAGCTGTCTCTGCAAAACACTGGAGCGCATCATCAATCACAGACTGCAGTGGCACATTGAAAGTAAAAACATCCTTGTGCCACAGCAGGCTGGCTTTAGGCAGTGCTACTCTACGGAAGATCAGACAACCTACCTCTCTCAAGAAATTGAGGATGCATTCCAAGAGAAGAAGCTGGTGCTTGCGACATGGATAGATCTGAAGAAAGCCTTTGACAAAGTCTGGAAAGAAGGTCTGATGAAGAAACTGAGAAACTGCAAAGTCAATGGAAGAATGTACAAATGGGTGAAAGCATACTTGCACAACAGAAGAGCCCGAGTACAGATAGACGGACTCAAGAGCAAGAAAGTACTACTGCGTCACGGTGTCCCCCAGGGCGGAGTCTTGTCCCCCACACTTTTTCTAATCTTCATCAATGATCTTGTTGCTCACCTACCGCATGGAATTAAAGCGGCAATGTACGCCGATGACCTGGTTCTATGGAGCACAAATGAATATGCATCAGTGGCCACCAGATTGCTACAAAGAGCTGTAGATACATTTGCTGCATGGGAAAATAGATGGTGTGTCAGCATAAACACTGACAAGTGCAGCACCACCCTATTTACCCTCTCTCCAAAACAAAAGGCAGGGATCATCCAGATAAATGGAACACCCCTAAGAGAAGATAAAGAACCAACATACCTTGGAGTAACATTTGATGGCAAGCTGACATGGAGAAAGCACATCAACAAAGCAGTAGCAAAAGCCAGAAGGAAAATAGCCATCCTGAGAAAGCTAAGTGGAACCACATGGGGAGCCAGTACGAAAATACTTAGCAAAGTTTACCAACAGAGCATACGACCACACCTGGAATATGGGTCAACTGCGTGGTGTTCAGCATCAAATACCACACTACAAGAGCTGGACAAGGTGCAAAATCAAGCACTTAGAGTCACCACAGGAGGGATGAGATCAACCCCTATAGTGGAAATGGAGAAGATGGGGAGGACACAGGCAATGAGTGAGCGCAGAGATACGAAAACGCTAATACAAGCAGAAAAGTTCCTCAGCTTGCCAGGCCACCCTATGAAGAACAGATTTGAAAACCTAGCTATGGGGCGGTTGAAAAGAAGTAGTTTTATCCACCAGGCCAAACGACTCTGCAGAGAAACCACTGATCTGCCCACAGTTGGTATCCCCCTAACAACTATTCCAGAGCGAACTCCATGGAAAGATGAGCATAGACTATCGTTACAAATCCAGACAAAAGTGAGAGGAATATTTGACAAGGAAGAACAGAACAGTGTGCAACGCAGAACAGCCACTCTCAGCTTCCTTGATGAAGAATACCCACAGGACCTCTGGATCCGAGTCTACACAGATGGGTCAGCACAAAATGCTGTTCGAAATGGAGGAGCGGGAGTGTACATAGAATACCCAAATAATACTAGGGACACAGCCAGAGTACCGACAGGAAAGTACTGCCATAACTATGATGCCGAAATTGAGGCAATCAAGATAGCAACAGAGAAATTACTAAATAACAGCAATGGTACACAACCTGTGGTGCTACTAACAGATGCAAAATCAGTACTCGAGGCGCTCCTCTCTGGGAAATTGCCAGTACTAAGGACACTACTTTCTGAACTTAGAAGTCAGCATAAAATCACCATACAGTGGATACCATCCCACTGTGGAGTACCCGGAAACGACAGAGCTGACCAATTGGCTAAGGAAGGAGCCAAAGAGGAACAGCCTGATGTGCCCGTTACATACCACCAAAAGAAAAGAATGATCAAATCAGTCAGAAAGCCACCAAAACCTGCTCAAGATGACTACCACATTATGGACAGACCAGAACAAGTCATTATTCTGCGCCTCAGAACAGGACACAATAGATTACGCAACCACATGCATACAAAATTCAAGATTGGTGAAACAGCCATGTGCACATGTGGATTGGCGTCGCAGACAGCAGAGCACATACTCCAAGACTGCCCAAAATATAACATATCTACGCAAACCTTCTGGCCTAGAGAGACGACAGTGGAAGATAAACTCTATGGACCACTGTGTGAACTGAAAAAAAAACAGTTCAATTCATGCAAGAGACGACATTGCAGATATAGACATATTTCAAGCGAACGAAAGAAGAAGAAGAAGAATACAAGGATTCCTCTTTTGTACCACACGAAATAAGAGCTCGTACGTCGTACAAAAGGATACAAATATAAATACAATTTTATTAGCTAGTTGTACAGTAGCTCTGCGAGCGGATAACCATATAGGTATTACACATCATGGTATATCGTGATGATGTTATGAAAGGTGAGATCGATGGTAACATCTATCGAAGCTAAGTCTAAGTCACAACTATTGCTATTGTCCTTTGTAAGCAACAAAGTATTCACAGCTAATACGTCAGTCTGTCCTCTACGCTGTCGAGTCGCGGTCTGGCGATCTTCGTGGCGTGTCCAGCCACGAGCAGTTGACTCTTCGTGCATCAGCTAGTTTGCGTGCTCGGAGTTCCAGCACGCAGTTAGTAGCTGGTCAACTGGTTAGAGTTTCGTGGGCACTTCTCGTGATGCGGGTTTCCCATCTCTATTTTGGGCAACTCCAGGTCACGTCTTACAGTGTCCCCTTTTTGGACACGAGTGCGTCCAGTCGGAGAACTATTTATAATTCTCACTCGTGCTTTTATCCCTTCTGTCCCTATTTCCTAGATAGCTATGTTCTCCTGATCCTGTCTAGGTCTCTTTCCATAGTTCTACTTCTATCTTCTCTATTAGGTACTTGCAGCTCTTTGACAGGCTCCCCTTCCCTCCGTGTTGTGTTACAAACTTTTAAGTTGTGGGTGTAACACACGTAGTATTCTCAAAAAAATTAGGGCTGTCTAATTTTGTCAAAGACTGCATGAGTTTTCTACCTCTGTTCTAGGCATAGGACAAGATCTCTCCTTTCCCTCGTCACACTGTTGAACTACTTCACTTGGCTAATTGATTAGCACACCACACTAGTACAGTTGGCCAGAGACTGTGCTCATACTATCATTATACTTCTTGGGAGTTTGTGTGATCCGGAACCAATGTCTTTTGACCTGTCCTCAAATTGTCAATATAACTGACAACCCATACAAAATTGCCCCTGTTACGAGTACAATATATGAATAATATTTATGCTCCCATATAATATTTACTCCAACTCGCATGCATGCTTTATGTGCTAATGTTCACCTTTTTAGCTTCCGCTTGTGAAGAAATATTTTAGTGTTAAACTAAGGTTTTCAAGATGTTGTTGTGTCCCCTGTATAGAGTAGTTATTCCTCTTCGCAATTAATGGTGTATGCATCTTTATGTGTTAGTTTTCCTGGTTGGTTGCGTGTTTCTATGTATTTAACTTACCAATATGTGAATGTGTTTATCATCTACGTGTATGTACTCTTTCGAGCGCCGTAAAGCGGTTTATTGTTGTCAGAAACGAGTTGTAAGGCTGATTTATGACTACTCTTCCGGTTTATGATGCTCAAAATATGTTTCCTATCTCTATCATCTAAGTATGGCAACTACACAGATAAAAATAGAACAATACATTGTTTCACACACATTGACACAGACGAACTCGCATTGTGCGGCGAAAAACATTTCCGCAACATCTCTCTCACTGCTCTGTATTCAATTCATTTTCTCCTCTCATTCATACATCTTTCATTCCTCTTTCATTCTACACAGGTTTTAAAATACATGTTCCGTCATTAAAATATGGTTGTAGAAAAAAGAATGGATGAAAAATATATATGTACAATAAATAGTTGGCTGAATTTAAACAGGTTTTCAAGCCAAATGACTGTGCTCTAGTTTTACGCTCGTCATTTCTGTACAAAAATATACATATTTAAGAGGATTGTTCACTACCAATCATGTGGGTACTTATTGATATCGCGAAACTAATCTAAGTTGGTGTACTGAGCTACGCTAACTAAGGGAACTAATGTAACTAAATGATCAAAATGGGTAAAAGTGTGTTAGTTACCTTATTGTGGGTTAGTACATAGAATGTTATAAATTTCTAAATGATGGGATTAATTTCTAAGTAATGTTTTAATTAACTAACTGTCTAAGAAAATGTGTTTAAATGATGATAAACTAAAGTAATGTTTCCTACGTTGAAAAGTATGATATAAAGGTTAAACTAAATGAGTTTCTAACTAACTGTAGATGACTTTTAACTATTAAATGTTACAAATGAGGTTATACGGGTGGTTGTACATTCTATTGTAACTAAGAAAATATGATATTACATGCAACTGTTATAAAAACATATTATTATACATATCACATACAATTTATCTATATCTAATTTACCTAATTACATCCAGGTGTGTTGACGGAGAAGCGTCCTCTGTTGAATCTCGTTGAAAAATAGAGTTCATTTAGACAAAGTCTGAAATATACGCTCTCATCCTGGGTAACGTTGAAATATCATTCTACTCATGGGTCGCATATATGGTGGTGGCGTAGACAACACATAATGTGTCTGTTCACTTTCACTCGTACTGACACAGTTAATAGTAAGCAAGTTCAGGCGGTTCACGATGGTAAGCGCACTACAGTGTCTGTATTCACCACTTAAGGCACTAGTTAATTACAGTGTCACTGACTTTGGTGATGTCGGATCTCTCTCATCTCGTACCTCAGGTATATCGATCTGAGAAGGTCGGCTAAGTGTGTCTGTCAGAAAGTTCATGCTCCCCTTGATATG
Source organism: Cepaea hortensis (assembly GCA_963921405.1). Lineage (NCBI taxonomy): Eukaryota > Metazoa > Mollusca > Gastropoda > Stylommatophora > Helicidae > Cepaea > Cepaea hortensis. The sequence continues at coordinate 43,109,480 of OY992877.1, forward strand.
CTTTATAGTGAACGAATAATTTGGCAGGATCAGAGACCATCTGTAGATCCTGTTATTACGGTGGGCTCCAGACTGCATCACTGTCAGCGGTGAATTGTCTGTTTCAATGACAAACTGGGTACCCGCTAAGAATCTATGAAGCTTCCGGACACAATAGATGACGCTTAAAGCCTCTAACTCAGAGACTGAGTATCTCGATTCAGCAGGGGTAATCTTCCGGCTTACGTACATGATTGGGTGAAAGATTCACTCATAGAACTGTCCTAAAACGCCAGCGATGGATATAGCTCTTGCGTCTGTACGAAGAAAATACGTAAGATTGGGGTTAGGCAAGCGCAAGATAGGAACAACGCTGATCATATGTTTAAATTTTGATAATGCATCAATTAACTCTGCATCTTGTACATTGAATTTCACAGATGCTTTCAAAACATTTGAAAAAACGCTGGTGATTTCAGCTAAATTGATTATGAACTTATTGTAGTAATTGACTAGACCAAGCTAGCTTCTGACCTGCTTCTTGGTCGTTGGCATAGTTAAGTTCAAAATTTTGGTGACAATTTTGTCATCTGTCTTAAGTTGGCCTCTGGTGATCGTATGGCCTAGAAAATCGATTTCTTCCATCCCCAACTCAACTTTGGTTCGCTTTACAGTAAGACCGAATAATCTCAATCTATCGAAGACATGTCGCAGTTTCTGTAAGTGTGACGTCAAGTCTGCAGTATGGACACAAATGTCATCAATGTACGTCGCCGTATTTGTTACTCCATGAAGAAGGTCCCTGGTAAGTCGGACAAAAATGGCTGCAGCATTACGAAGGCCAAAAGGAAGGAATCGCCACTCATAAAGACCTAAAGGTGTTGAGAATGCTGTTAGATGGATAGAAAGTGGATGCATCGGGACTTGCCAGTATCCCTTAGTTAGGTCAAGTTTAGTGAAAATTCGAGAGGTGGACATATCAAGAATTAGATCCTCACATGATGGGATTGGCTCTGCATCGACCTTGGTGACATTATTTAACCGGCGATAATCGACACAGAGACGGACCGTAGAGTCCTTTTTCTTCACAAGGACAATAGGAAAAGAGTAATCTGACTGCGACTTTTGGATTATTCCACTCGACTCAAGATTTAGAAGTTCCTTGTCGAGATTTTCCCTATAACTTAATGGGATGGAATAAGGTCGGCATTTGATAGGGGTGTTATCAGTCAGAATAATGGAGTGTTCGATTCTGTAAGTCCTACCTGGAATGTCGGAAAAAAATGTCTCTGTATTCCGTCACTAGATCTATTGTCTGTCGTCTTTGCTCGTCTGTGAGTCTCGTTTCTATTCGTATACTCTCAATTGTCCCAGTCATGTCTACTGTGGGGACTAGTAGTTCTATGTCATCGTCGTCTATCTGATTGAGTACTGTAGTTGTACTACCTGTGTGTTCTGTTTCCTGACTAGGTGTATATGCGCTGTCGTCGTCTTCTGTCGCTCTAACTAGTGTAGTTGCGCTATGTATGTCTGTCGTCGGGTTGCTTGGTGTGGGTGCATGTTGTTCGTCTGTCATCGGTTCTTGTCGTGAGAAGTAAGGCTTCAGCATGTTGATATGAAATATCTTTAATTTTTGGTTTATCGATATTTCATAATCGACATCTGATATCTTTCGTACCACTTTGAATGGCCCTTGCCATGAAGTTAATAATAGATTACGTTTATCTGGTAGTAAAAGTAGCACCTCTTGATTGGGTTCAAGGTGTAGGGTTTTGGTACTCAGCTGTTGAACTTTAGCTGTTGTGCACTTTCCCTTTTTCATTAATTGATGGCAAATGGTACATGACCGACAAAAAGATTTGAAATCGTTACAACACTTAGGCCAATAGAAATGTGCTAAAGTTTTGGCTTTCATTTTGTCATAAGCCAGGTGTCCAGCAAACGGTGAATCGTGTGCCATCTTTAACACGCTTTGTCGATGTTTCAAGGGTAGCACCGTCTGCTGAATTTTATGGTTATTGGTGGTGTAATATCGCATGAGAATTCCGTTGTGGAGTTTAAAATAACAGGAGGCATTTTTGGTTAATTTGGCTTTCTCACCTAATAATCTAAAATAAGGTGCAATGGTTGGATCGGCGCGTTGTGCCTCGATAAACTCTTGTCGGGTGGTATTGTCAATAGTACCGCTAGGTGTTAATAATTGTAAGATCTCATCTTGTAGGTCATTCTGATGTGTTTGGGTCTCTGACCTAGTTACTGCATTAGCCGTGTTAATTTGTTTCCAGGCTAATATTTCGTTATCAGTGCAGTGTCTTAACCCTGGTAGGCACCCTAAAATGAGGTCAGTACAGGGGTTCTGTAAAATATCGCACGTAAACGTGCCGGAAAGGAACGGGGTGTTTATACGGACTTTTGCTAGCGGGTATTTCTCAATATTGCCAGAAAAAGTGCGGCATTTCACAAAATCGCCCGTATAATCCTCTGGGTTAACTAGTTCTTTCCTTACCCCGATTAAAGTACTTCCACTATCAAGTAAACATTGGCATGGATATTCATTGACCAGTGCATCGTGGAACTTTAAATTGCCTCTGGAGGCTAAAGCTGAATTTGCATCTTCACTAGAAAATGGTACAATGTGACCACATTTGAGTTTACCGTCCGTATGGAACTGGTGACAAGTATCACATTTATCGAAATCTAAAATATCAGTAACAACAGCCACACTTTCACACTAATTGAATGGTAATACATTTTCGTTCTCGCACTCAACTTCACTGTCATTATCAGAAGATGTATAAATCAGCACAGCGTTGCTGGCCTTCATTCTTTGCATGCCCAAACACTTAGAACTATAATGTCCATACGACGAACAAAAAAAAAAAACATTTAACTGCACGTTTATATGAATTCCTTTTGTTTTCCTGCTTTTTGATCATCATTTCAAGATGTGCAGGGTATAAAGGATTTTTATCACACATCGAATATTGTTGGTGATACAAATTGCAGTATCCACACAGGGGTGGCTTTTGGTATGGTTTATCTTTCTTCTGATATAATTTCTGGTTGAAAGATCTGTTTGGTTGGTTCTTAGCAAACGCTGTAATTTCAGAATCATGTATAGATGACTTAAATACATCTCGGTTGGAAGAGAAATACGCCGAACCACGTTTCTCCAACTGTTCTAGAGATTCAATGTCTGCTTGTTGAAGGAACTTAGCAAAAGGAGTTGGAACTGTGGATATCACTTTATCCATCACCATTAAGTCTTGTAACTTGTCAAAACTCTTTCCTACTTTCGCTGCCGTAAGCCATTTACTGAATACACTTTGAACATTAGATACATAATCTAGGAATGTCTCGTTCGGTTTTGGTTTAATTTGTGAGTACTGGATCTGATATCCAGGAGCATCGAGTAGAAAACGCTGCATGATTCTGTCATGAATATACTGGTAGTTGTTTCTTAATTCTGTTGGTATAGACTCAATAACTTTTAAGGGCTCCCCAGAGAGATTTCTCATATAAATCATGGCCCAATCTTCTAACGGTATTTTCTTAAATCTGAGCTGGAACTCGATATTCTCGGTCCAGGCTGAAATTGAATCCCCTTGACTATAGGGCTTGATGATCCCTTTGTATTTAGAAAATTTATTCTGCTCTTCTTGACTCTTCTGTTTAGTAGCAGCTATTTGAATATCTGAGTCAACTTCCATTTCTTTCATTGTTAACTTTGTTTGTGAGTCTGCTTCTATTTGTTTTTGCTTGGTGGCGTCTTCTAATTCTATTTGCTTTTGCTTTATTTCTATTTCTTTCTGTTTAGTTGTCTCCTCTAATTCTATTTGTTTTTGCTTTATTTCTAATTCTTTCTGCTTATTGGCGTCATCTAATTCTAATTGTTTTTCCTTTACTTCTAGTTCTTTCTGCTTAGTTGTTTCCTCTAACTCTCTCATCTCTTTCTGATGCTGTCTTTCAAGTGCTCGTTCATCTCTCTATATTGCAGCTTTTCTTTCTGTTTCCTCTTTGTATTTCTGTTCTGCCCATTTTTCTAATTTCTCCCCGCTATGGCCTAGTTCTTTGCCAGCTTGGATACACTCACTTAATGTTGACATTGTATGGCTTTATGTTCTTACACAACTGGTATATAGATAATGTTACAGTTAATAAGTTTCACACGTTCACAATCGTTCACTGAAAAGAAAGATGCGTTGTTAATTGTGATTATCAAAATAGTGAAACCATACTCATCTAATGAGATGAAAATACGGCCCCTCGGGATGTTACACTGCTGTCTTGCACACACAGACTCGATAGGCTTGCTCGTACGCTTGATGGCTCTGTTTTGTAGAGCATCAAAAATTAGTACATAGTATATGTTACAAAATACATGGTGGTAATAAATTTAAATTTTTCAATTCTTACGATCGGCAAATTACAAATGTGATTTGAATAATATGAATGATATAAATGATATGAATGTTATGATCGTATGGATGAATCGTCAAATGAATGGTGAGATGAATCGTCAAATAACTCGACAATTGTTGTCTTGTCTTCACTTTCTACTGTCTCTGACTGAGCTATGCTGTATGATCTTAGTCTTACTTCTAATTTACTTTCCTTGTACAGAATATGTTTGACTTTGTACAAGTTCGTGGTTACATTTGATGAACGTTGACATAATGACTGTAATACCACACATATTCAAAAATTAATGGTTAAACTTGTGATTTATATACATATTTAACGTTTACACAAATCACAGTTTACATTTTCAAATTTACATCGATGGAATAACAAATAGCATTTTGGTCGCAATTTTTACACTTTATGTGGGAAATTGGTCTTGAAAAGTGCTTGAAGGTGGTTCAAGCCTCACCTTCTGACATCAATCGGATCCTGCCTGTCAACAACTTAACTTTGACAGGCATACAAGGATTCCTCTTTTGTACCACACGAAATAAGAGCTCGTACGTCGTACAAAAGGATACAAATATAAATACAATTTTATTAGCTAGTTGTACAGTAGCTCTGCGAGCGGATAACCATATAGGTAATACACATCATGGTATATCGTGATGATGTTATGAAAGGTGAGATCGATGGTAACATCTATCGAAGCTAAGTCTAAGTCACAACTATTGCTATTGTCCTTTGTAAGCAACAAAGTATTCACAGCTAATACGTCAGTCTGTCCTCTACGCTGTCGAGTCGCGGTCTGGCGATCTTCGTGGCGTGTCCAGCCACGAGCAGTTGACTCTTCGTGCATCAGCTAGTTTGCGTGCTCGGAGTTCCAGCACGCAGTTAGTAGCTGGTCAACTGGTTAGAGTTTCGTGGGCACTTCTCGTGATGCGGGTTTCCCATCTCTATTTTGGGCAACTCCAGGTCACGTCTTACAGTGTCCCCTTATTAGACACGAGTGCGTCCAATCGGAGAACTATTTATAGTTCTCACTCGTGCTTCTATCCCTTCTGTCCCTATTTCCTAGATAGCTATGTTCTCCTGATCCTGTCTAGGTCTATTTCCATAGTTCTACTTCTATCTTCTCTATTAGGTACTTGCAGCTCTTTGACAGGTACTACACTGACCTATATACAGCAGAACCAGCCAACACACAAAATAGGTGCTCACAATACACAAAGAAACGGACAAAGATAAGGACATACAGAGCTTACATTAGCAGACAAAACACAGGCACTCAATCAAATGTTGTCTCTTGCACTGTAGAATTCTGCCAATACTTCTTTCCCAACACCAAAACTAAAAGTCTACCAAGAAGCTTTTCACAAAACAAAGAACTCCCAATTACTTGTCATATATAACACTCATACCCAAATAAACAGACACCAACACACACATCACAAGATTAGAAATTTCATCACCTACACCCACCAGAAAGACTCTCAATCCTCCCTTTCATCCGTAGACCAGGAGGGGGCCTTTAACAGAATTTCACTTACATAAAACACTAGAAATAGGACAGTACTATAGACAGTGGATGCAAATATTGTAATAAAAATTCGCATATTTTAATAACAAAAAGTGTCAGGATCACAAGATCTGTCAGACAAGGTTGTCCACTATCACCAATCTTATATGTACTCACACTAGAACCAATCTTAGCAGCAATTAGAAAAAAAGGTACGCTTATGCAGATGACACCGCTTTGTTTCCCTACAACCAACACTGCCATTAAGGAAACAGGAAATGACCGCCTTTTTTCCATCATTTATTAAATATACAGTTAGTAATGAACAGTAATGTTTTTGACACAATCAATTCAAATACATCAAATATATACATGAAAAAACAGAAGTTCATTTACATCAAGATCTTTACACTTAATTATACTTTCAGCAGTGACTCCCCTTCTCACTTAGGATTAAGACTACAGGTAATTTCGCAGGTAATTTTCCTGCAGATCCTCTGTAGTAGTAAATCTGAAACAGAAAAATTGGTCTACCCTCCCTTGTCTTGACTTGTGGGTTATGGATTCCTGCTCCAAGCCGTCACTGTGATATATTAAGCTTTAGTGTGTTGTTCTTCCCCGGTTTGTAGAATATTTTAGTCGACTCTAGATGTTTCCACTTTTTGTTAGGTAAATTGTGCTAAATAAATGTCACCTCTCCTATAAGGAAAATGGAACTTTTGCAGGTGGATAGATTTCTGCCCCACTCTCTCACAGAGCATATAGCAACGTTGCTTCTATCACCAAAGTCAGGACTGGATCTATATGGTTATAGCCACTACCTTCATTTTGGTTGCATGGCTTCACGACACGTCGACAACAGGTTTCAAGATCTGCCTTGGATTCGCTTTCCCAAATGCGATGTCTTTGTTGGCTGAGGCTTTTCTCCTCTTATTAATCAAACTATGTTATATTTTACTATTCGATTGGGTGGGTGCTCTCACTCCATCAACTATCTCAGATATTTTCTGTCCCGTGCGTGGTTGCTGTAAACAGGCCGTGTTCCGGTCGTTCGTATTTTTATATAGCTTTTTCCAATCCAGATTTTTCGCTATCACGTCGAACATGAATCTGTTCTTATAAAATTTGGATTTTAGAAGTGTGGAACAAACCAGCACTGTTGCGGTTGTAGTCTTGAAATGGTATTGCGGGAAATATTCACAGCGGCGTTGACAACTTGTGAAAAAATATATCACACCATACTTCGTCTAATAAATTCTCTGGGTATTTTTTTTTTTGTTCTCTCTATACTTTCAATTATATTATGTGACCTCTTTGTTATGTCTTCATATATTTCTCCACAGTACTCCTTCCATCTTTCTAGTACAGTTAGTTCTCGATTTAAGACCACGATCGGTTCCAACAGACCGGTCGTAACACGATTTGGTCGTAAGTTGAGTACGCTATGTGTACAGTAATGTGAAGTGATGTTATAAAAATATTTAAGTTAAATTATATCATAAATTTCTTTTATTATTGTTATAAATCATAATTTCCTATGTTCATTTTGTGCCATTTGTATCATCTCTACACCATTTTGTTTCTTATTTTTACATCGTCAGGTTTAAGAAAAACACTGCATTAACTGTACATGTACAACTGGTTTAATATTTGCAAAACACAAAATACAGGTGTGGAAAATACTACAGGAAACATTTTCCCAATCGCAAAACACATCAAATTGTCATTAACATTAGAATATATAAACATGTACGAAACATTTTATTGGCCACTGGTGCTTGGCTGCAGATCATTAATATCGTCATCTAAGGCATCAATTGGGGGTACTGGAGTTGGTTTTTTCATAAACATAGTGAGCTTTGTCTGAATTGTATGTTTCTTTTTTTTCATCATATATTTCACGATACGAACGAAACACATCGTGCGCCATCCGTTCAATCCTTGCAAATCGTTCGATGTTTGGGTCCATTGCTTCGAAATGTATAAGAAGTTTATTCAGTAAAGATAAACCTTCTGATAATCCCTTAGTGGTGAACTTTCTTTCTGGCTCATCCTCTTCTTTCTTGGCTTCTCTTCTGTCTTCTTCCGTCACTCTTTCTTCTTCCAGTTCGATTAACTCTTCATTTGTAAGTTCTCCGGATTCTTTGTCTAGCAACACTTCGATATCTTCAATTTCACACTCCAAAGAAAGGTCTTTGGCGAGTTTTACTATTTTTTCCCGAACCGTTTCAAGTTCATGTTCACTATCAAATCCATGAAAATCATTAACATAGCGCTTAACACAATTTTTTCAGATGCCATTCATGCACTTTGTTGTCACAGCCTCCCAGGCGGTAGCGATATTCTTGATACACAATATGCCTAGTGATTGTGGTCGTAAAGTCGAATGGTCGTAAGTTGCATAGGTCGTAAGTCGATCAATACCTATATATCGTTGCCTTATTTTGTTTTAACGTTTAACAATTAATATCATGTATTACATGAATTAAAGGTGGAAATGAATAATATGTGCTGGACAAAGAGGGGCGTGGAGGCCCGTGGCACAAGATAAGAGGGATGGGCGTGAGTTGGTTGTGGATCTGTTTCATTTGGATTAAAGGGCAGATGAATAAAGATAATGTCAATATAGTTTTGAAAACTTTATACATAACTAGCTCTTAATCATTATCAGCAAATGAAAATTCATAGATAAAATGTCTGCACTAAACACTCGCGATCTTTAGGAGTTAAGGCAATAAAACCAGTGTGTGGTCTTCTTTACAAAACAGCGATAGTAGCAGCTTCATTGACAGTTATATAAATATCAGTTACTTGAGTCAGAAGAATAAGAAGAATTGCAATGTAGTTTTGAAAACCTTATATATAATTCCGTCTCATCTCATCTCATCATGTCCTTTTGTACCTTGTGGTGTTGAGGTGAAGTATAAACAGCTGGAGAGTGCCCGCTTCATGTTTCGATATTCCCATGGACTCCGTTGTTCCCTGCGTCCATCGATTACGTCAGAGGTGGAAAACTACGACCCGGCAACTGATATTATGCGGCCATCGAGGGCATTTATAAATTACAATTGTTACTTCGTTTTAAGTTATTTTGTTGAATTTTACAGATTTGCATGCACCGTTAATGACTGTTATAATATTTTTGATGAAAATTTCTTTCCAATTTTCTATTTTTGTAAACAGTCCATGACCTTCGTAATGTAATGCTAAAATACAAATTTATCGATTTTAATACAGAGAAATGTTCATCCACAATTAAAAATTTAATACGGATGATTTTATGAACAACAGATATTTCTCCGGTGAATAAAATTGATTTATTTTGCAAGAAAATGATAAATTTAAAAGTTTTTTGCTGTTATAAATTATTTCTACATTAACAATGTTCAAATTAATTTATTTGTTGTAGTAGTCTTGATATGCCGGCTCCCTGGCCGAGTGGTTAGCAGCATTCTCCGTTAACCCCGAATACTTCGTGGTTGACGTGAGTGCACGAGAATTAGAAGTGGTTCGAGTCGCCCCAGTGACCTATGAGAGTATGGAGCCGTCGCTCAGAAAGTCGTGGCGTGCTGATGAGCGTAATCTAACCTAGGAATCAACATTCAGCTGAAAGATGCTGGTGTTGACCGCAATATCCTGAAACAGGATGGAAACGCAGGAAAAAAAAAACAAGTAGTCTTCATATATATTTCTGAAATGAATTCTGAATTTACTCCTTGTTTTCCGAATATTTTATTTTCACGCACAGCCGGAAGTAGGTTTTGTTTCATTTCCTTTTTATTTAAAGTTTTGTAAAATTCTAACTGTTCGAATGTTATTAAAATAATGAGTGTCACTTAATAACCTATAAGTGTACACGTCAAATAAAATTGCAATAATTAGTTATTTATTATGTTTAAATACCTACAAATAATTCATAATTACTTATTGTGATATGTTGCTGTAAACAAAGTGGACATACTATATATGCTCTCCTCTTCCTCCCCCCCCCCTTCCCCCCCCCCCCCCGCGCATAGCTTTAGATTTGTCAATCTGGCCCTACGTACAAAAAGTTTGCTCACCCCTGGTTTACGTGGGCGGCCTACATTTACATAATTAATCCTGAATGAATATTGATAATTAAACACCAAGAAAGAAAATGGCTGCACTAAACTATCGTGATCTTTAAGAAAACAAGAGGAAAAACCGACATCCTGTAACAGGAAGTTGCTGTGGGTATGTGAAATGTTACGACCATTATATTCTGTAGGGCTGAGTGTACAGCGGAACAGGTGACTAGTCTTTTCATCCACCACGGCTCGTGCGATCTTTCAGGGTTAAGACAATAAAACCATTAAGAAGTCATCCGTGTAAAACAGCGATAATAACAGCTTCGTCATTTGCTTGAAATATCAATTGCTTGAAAACATTGAAATAATACGAGTGGCGCATTATCTGGTATTGATAGGCACTCACAGAAGAAATTAACTAAAATCGGTAGCAAACTAAACAACTTAAAAATGCAAAGTTATAATAGACACAAGAGTTTCGAACCTCCCGCCTCCAAATGAAGACATCGCTTTGCTAAATGAACAAGGCCAAGTTACCCTTGTTTGGAAGTTCACGAATGCATTCAGCAAGGTGTCTTTGCCATTAAGTGGTGGCACGTTTGAATCCCGGTGAGCCATGAATTGCCTATGTGCCTAGTGCAGTGCTTCCCAATGTGGTGGTCCGCTGACCGGTGCCGGTCCGCGAGCCCTTCTTTGTCGGTCCGCAACGTGAGTTGGAAAAAAAAAAGTAAGAAAACCGTTAAATATTTTTTCCTATGAGAATTGTTTAGAACTTTTTAAAAGCATGATATCTGCATCGCTTTTATGGTGATTTAATTTTAAAATAAATTGAGCCTGCAGCGGTATAGCCCAAGGAGTATTTATTTTTAAGGAGAAGCGAATCATTGGTTCAATGGGAAAGTTAAAAATAGTAACCAGCTGAGACCGATACTAAAAGCCGGCCCGGTCGACGACATTTGTTTGTTGACGACGTGCGTTTCTTATGTTTCCTATGTGACGAAAAGTGAGAAAGATGCACATTATAATTTGCTGATTGTCATAAGATGCAGAACATGTGTGATTTTCGATGTACGATTATAATGCGTTTTGCCATCGTCTGAGCGAGTGAAGCTGTTAGATATATCTGCAAAGTATTTTTCATTACAGCTGGACGAAAGCACGGACGTTGCCAACTTAGCGATTCTGATGGTGTATGTGAGATATCGATACAAAGGCAACTTAAAAGAAGAGTATGTCTTTTTCTCAATGCGCATTATTAAGTCAAAATACAGATATAGTATGGAAATTTGTTCTCCTTTGCGGGTAGCGCTGTCTACAATTGAGCCAAAATTTGATAAGCTTGTAAATAATAAACAGGCCCACTCCTAGCATTAAATAGTTACTGTTAGCATTAAATTCTTTTTATTACAACATACTGTAATTTTGCCAGCTTGTTAAAAATTTGATTTGACATCGTTTTCCAAGATATATTTTATTTATATTTTATATTGATGTTCATTACTGTCGGTGTATACGAGTAAATGCACCTTTACAAGAAGACCTAAATGTAATTTTGACATTTGAAAATTTTTTTGATTTATAAATCTCTACAATAAAATTTTTACTCATGAAAATGGGACCACCATTAAATAAATCACTGTCATCCAATAATATTATGGATCAGTATTTAGCGCACCGGAACAACACCCACAATTACGTTAAATCTTGCTTGCTTGCTTGTGTTCGCTGGCTGTGATGTCATAGAGGACTTAGGTTTGCGTGAGTATCCGTTGTCCCATGTCTGGCTAATTGGTGTGCAGACTGGTGGTTCCTCGCCATGCAGGCAGACACTCTCCGACTTCATAGGAATCAACGATCCTACTGACTTTAGCCAGGGCCCCAAAGGGACCTGTTGCCCAGGACGCTCGGCGAGGACGCGTCAATAGGTCTTGGAAAGTATAGAACCCAGTCCTGGTGCCTTGGAAACACCTCTGAGTCCCACGTTAAATCTTATATTCATATTAAAATGTATATTGAGGTCATATAAAATTCCAGATTACAAGGAGAAAAAAATTTTTAAACGGCACCGGTCCCTGGTGCAAAAGGAAAATTTTATGTCGGTCCATGAAAGTGAAAAGTTTCGGAAGCACTGCTCTAGTGTACTCTCTAACCTCTGCTTCTATCCGTTACTTCTATGAATGCCCATCAATATTCATGAATGTATTTCTCAGTTAAATTAAAACAGACATGATCATTTAGTGTTAAAAGCACAGTGGCTGATTACACAAAGATGTCGAACAGTATAAACAGACAATTTACAAAATGGTGGGTGCAAACAACAGAATAACAACAGAAAGACGCCATGTTCAAAGTTAAGCAAGGCAATAGCACAGAGAGTAAACAAGGCACAGGGAATATTAAGTTCTGTTTAAGCAAGAAAAATGTCACTGGTTAGTTTCGGTATAACGTGTTTATTAAATCATAGAACATACGAAATGACCACACTGTTCAACTTGATTGTTATGTTACCCAAGAGAAAATAAATATTTAAAGAGAGGAGATCGGTTAACGTCAAACTTACGATCTTTAAAATATTCAATAAAGAGTAAATAAAAAAAGATAAATATTCACTATATGAAATAACAAACTCGTTATTTTATATATAATAAAATTACATTCGTGAAATATTATGTAAGTAAAATTACCCAAACTATAAACATTTGCATTGTGCATTGCGATTACATGTTTTTGAATAAAAAGTAAATTAGTAAAGCACAGTAAAATATAGACAATGCAGACTACGTGTATCAAAGTGCAATAAATGATCATGACAACCTTGCCTTTGACCCAGTTAAGCATATATACTGTTATAAACATATTGTTCACATACATTCTGAGGGTCTTTTGTGTGATCAGTCTATAAGTTTCAATAAGCCCGCATATGTATATTCATTTATGTTGTGTGGAATAGATGCAAAAGACCTTGTAGAACTTTTATAGAAGCGCGGATGAATTATTAGAAAATGATATACATTTGACACTCGTACTTGTACTGTCTTCAGGCCGACAATGGCATCGGGAAAAAACAACATGTCACGGCAATCATCACAGTATCCCAGTTGAGGTGATTTGGTGTTGTTTGTTATTAACGGATATAAGTTAACTGTTAAAGTTTTTGCATTGAGTCTACCCCATCTCTCATTAGATTGAGTTTATTCCGGCTCTCTCCGCCTAGAGCATCGCACAAAGAACTAACTCCGTAGCTCCAGTGATAATTTCCAAGGGTCTCAGAAAACATGGCACTAGTGGACTAAACGACGCAATCCGAAAACGAACACTAGATCTTCATAGCACCAGGCAGACGGCTGGATCACTTCGCCATGAAGACCTCCAAAGTAATCAACAGTAAGAACTGCCAATGCTGCTGATGACGGTTATAAAAACGTTAAGTTTACAGTTTTTACTAAAGTGAAACCATGCCAAGGATGCATGCATCATGTCAGGATGGGTGCAGCTTAGGGTTGCCAATAAATTGCCAATATTTAGTTGGCAACTATGCCCCAATGGGGGATAAAAGGCTAAAGAAGAAGAAAGATATGAATGAACACTTACAGAAGGTGATGGCTGTGTTGTGTGTGGTGTAGGATTCATCTTTCTCTATGAGTTGTGTAATTTACATTGTAACGGTAGAAAGATATAAATGAACACTTTACAGAAGGTGTTGGTTGTGTCATGTGTGGTGTAGGATTCGCCTTTCTCTATGAGTTGTGTAGTTTACACTATAACGGTAAAGTAGTCCCATGGTAGATACCGGCATTGGGATGTTTAAGTGTTAGGCCTACACACAATCTAGGCCACGACATAATGAGACATGATCGCTAGTTCCCTGTCTTGGTACCCCTTTCCTTACCAGAAAATTTCCGGAAAATTCTGGAAAACCATTTGATATCCACTATTATTAGACTGGGTGGATCTCAGAGCCGGACTGCTCGGGAATAACAATTTGCCACTGCTGGGAATTGAACCCGAACTACTGTCTTAGCAGACAAGTACACTAACTAATATGCGAACGTAACTCTAATGTAAAGTGAAGGATCTGTTATTTCCCATTGTTATCCGTTACAAACGAGATGGATGCTAGACCTGCTTATAAATACAATGTTTAAAAATTATAACCAGAACAAAGTAATATTCTCCTGTATAAGTAAAGTAAAAGTACAAACCCGTTACACACCTTGACGAGTATAACGTATATGTTTTCGTATGTTTTCCCATATGTTTTCAACCAGTCGGCACTACAGGGATGATTTGACCAATATCTCGGCAGCAGCCTTTGCTTTCCTTGAAATTTCCACCTGCCGATTTGAGTGTGGGTCGACATGGGAGCCCATGGCAATTCTAAAAACCCATGTCGATTTGAATTCGAGCCCATGACGACAGGGTTAGCAGTAAAGCGAATTAATCACTCCGCTACCGCAGCTGCCATTGTTAAAATTGACTGTCTCCAGCTACATGCCTAACTTTCTTTAAGCCATTTTTGTAAAGTTAGTTGCATGTCCTTTAGACATTAGCGCGATCAAACCGGGCTATTTAGCTGTTTGTTATTTACTGCGCAATTGTTACTTTTGCCATTGCTTTCTGAACGACCGACGCACATACTATCCGAAAACAACGCAAGGCTTCCAAATCGTCTGTAGCTGATTTCGATCACTCGACTTGGTATGTCGGGGAATTGTTAGACGCGTTCGTTGAACTTTCGAATGCAAATTCAGAAGGAAGGGAGATAAGCGTTTGTACAACGACGCACAGATAAGATGGACAGATGCATCCTTAAACACATCGTTGGTGGGAAGTGAGACCTGATTTAAGATACATCTGTAAACTAACCACTGCACTGAGTGTTGACCTATGGTATTGCTAGTATTGTCAGATGCGTAGCTTTTAGAAAACGTCTTTATGTTAGTTACGAACGCCTTATGCTAGATGTTTTTTTTTTTTTTTGGTCACTGACAAAGTGTTCTTCTATGTTCGTAATCTGTTTACTATACTTTTACTTCTGTTGTCTAGTTTCTCGTAATTTTTCTTCTTTCTATTCGTTCTTGGTCCAGTATTATATCAATTAATACATGTTAATTGGTTAGCTGGCCTTGTGAGCAGTTGGTTCACTCATGAGTAAACGGGGAGTTTCTGCAGCTTCACTACACATTCATTTCTCAAAAGCGACTCGGTGGCACTAATACCTGCGATATTCATCGTCATCATTTTCACAACCGAATCAGTTCCGTGATCAGCGTGCACACGTCGCTGCAGGTGACTACCATTCACGGCGGTGATGGTGAAGTATTTAAAAAACAATGGTGTCCTGTCCAACACAAGGATAAGATTTGTTTGTACACATTATGGATGTTTGAGCTCTACAAACATGACAGCACCAACATGAGCAATTAAGAGACCCATTTTGAAGTTAACTACTAGAAATATCATCAGCGTCTGTGGTTTGGGGTAGTGAACGCATTTCACAATTCCGACATAACGGATTCGAAGCCGGTCGCATGTAATTCAGAGATAGACTGTAATCTGTTGGTTTTCACAATGGTATCAGCGCCGACCTATCGGGGGTGGATCGTTGTCCGTTGATTTTCACAGAGTTATAAGAGTCGGCTATTCAGATAGCAATGGCAAACTACTGCAAGTAATATTTTCTATAAACTCACAAATATTCAATAAATGTTGCTGTAAGGGAAATGCAACCAACTTTAACTATAAGTTGTCTGAGAGATGCTGTAGCGTAATGGCTAGCATGCTAGCCTGTCGAACCGATAGTCGTTCGTTCGAATCCCTATAGAGACGATCTTGTCCTAAATAGCCCTTGGGCTCTCAGTCGACCCAACTTAAAATGGATACCAGGAGATGTCCTGGGAAATAAAAGCAGCAGTTGTGATATTAACTACATCACCCATCGAGTGCCCAAGGGTCTTTTAACATATGCGCCTTACACCATATAGCCGACATATTGTAAGTAAGGACAATTACTCTTGTACACGCCTTGAGCTATGATAGATATATGATGTCAGCACCATATTGTGATAGACCAATCGTCACTCAATGGATGATGAGGTCAACATCATCACGGCTGCCTGTGCTTTCCATAGAATCCCATGGTACTCAATTTAAACTGGGTCAACCTATTTCAGAAATGTGCCTCGAAATATATATATATATATATATATATATATATATATATATATATATATATATATATATATATATATATATATATATATATATATATATATATATGGAATACACTCTGCTACAATTAGTGTGCATCAAAATCATGGAGGCTGCATGGGGTGTAGGTTATGCAGGTAAGATACAATAACTTCAGTTGTAAACAACATTAGACTAGTGAGCATTTGTTCTGTATTATCGAAAGTCCTGGAGTTTGCGAAACTGATGAATGGCCATTAGCCACATGCCAGGAACACCATTTTAGTTCCATCATGTAGCCTCACATACTTAAGTTTATTCCAAGAATGCTCGTGTAGTCGGGTGTCGGCTTATCTGAAGGTCTTCAGAATGTGGGGATTTGTAAATTTATTGTTTATCTTTTATGATCGCTTGAGTTTATATAACTTTTCCAGGTAACTTAATGTTAGAAGAGAAATTAACTCAAACATGATCATCACCTTTATCTCTCTTAATTGCCCTTGTATAGAAGTCTGAGAGTTGTGATTGGAGAACATTAGGATTACACATTTTTCGTCGAGTTATGTCAAACGTGTCAAAGGTTCGCTCATCAAAGAGGAACATAACGTACAGCGTGTCTCGGACATGTCCCTTGGACCATTTCTTCTTCTTCTGTGCCTTGTCCCTAGGAACCCTTCATCCTGGCAGTAATTCTTTAGGCCTTTTTGTTAGTTTTCTTTGATCCCATAGTCCCTTTTAGGGACTCCTCGGTTCTTTCAAGCGAAAGAGCCGGCCCATGAGGCTCCAAGTTCCTATACACTTTATTTGCTCATATAATTACACTTGTCTGTGTTAGTACTGGACTATTTATTATTATAACAACATTGTATAGAGTTTAGAAACAACGGTGCCTCAAACTGACATGTACCATAACAATATAAAGCATAACAAAATAAAATAGGCAAATTTCCAATGATGTAGGTGCATAAAATATGATATGAATTTTACGGAACAATATATCAAACTGGCTGTCAATATTCTCGTTGTTTCCAGCTAAGTAAACCTAAAATACTTGTTAAATTACATTTAAAACTTGTTTATAAGATTTCATATTTGTGGGGGAATGAAACGTTTGCTTGGTTATTGTATGTCTTTCCTTATTTATTATCGTGTTATTTCACGATGTTTTTATGACATGAATTCAGGTTTCATTTAAAATATAAATTAAATATTGTTTGTTAAAATTACGTAGTTTTTTTTTTCTTTTTAGAAGGTATGTGATGAAAATGTATATAAAGAGTCACAATTCCAGATGGAAGAGGCTCTCTCTCTCTCTTTCTCTCTCTCTTTCTCTCTCTCTCTCTCTTTCTCTCTCTCTCACTCATTCTCACTCTCTCTTTCTCTCTCTCTTTCTCTCTCTCTCTCTCTCTCTCTCTCTCTCTCTCTCTCTCTCTCTCTCTCCGTCCTTTGCCTCTCTATTTAGATATCTATGAATTCTAAACGATGTCAGTGTGTGAACATTGTTAAATGCAGAGTTGACCGCTGTCTCAATATTCTAAAGTAGGAAGCCTCTGCCTGAAGCCAGTGTGGTCTCTTCTGAGAATGTCCGCCGTGTTGGGCAAGCCACTCACAACACACACTCCTAGGGCACTTCGGTTGTGACTCAGTCTGGTGGACTGGTACCTGTAGGCAGGCATGTGTAGATTAGTCAGTCGTTTGGGTCAAATATGATTATCGGTCAGTGAAATCAACAGACATGTTCAAAAGTATATAGCGTGACACAATAGCATGGGGAGAGAGAGAGAGAGAGAGAGAGAGAGAGAGAGAGAGAGAGAGAGAGAGAGAGAGAGAGAGAGAGAACAAATAAAACCGCACCAAGTCAAACAGTCTGCCCACATTAACGACATGACACTCTTAGAAAGGGTAATCCCGGTAGCGAAGGGCTAGCTTGTTGAACCCGTCGTCATGTATTCGAATCCCAATCGATGTTTCAAAAAGGACAACCCAGTGTATAATGGGTACCAGGAAATATCCTGTCATGTAAGGGCAGCTGGAGTGTTATAGACCACATCAGCCATCGAGTGTCGTTTGGTCTATAACATTATGTGACTTGTACCGCATACCCAGTACAACAACAGCAAATATTATTAGAAGACTTATCTCAGTACAGATTACCTTCCCCCTTAATAATAATAATAATAATAATAATAATAATAATAATAATAATAATAATAATAATAATAATAATAATAATAATAATAATAATAATAAAACCCTAATATAAAATCCATTACTATTCAATTCTAACCCTAGTTGCTCACTGTGTGCAACAACTGCATCTACTAAATGTCGCAGGTCCTGTTCTTTGTCTGCAATCAAGACTGTATCATCTGCACATCTAATGTTATTGATATATCATCCCCCAATGTTGATTACTTCCATATCTTCTATATTTCTGAAAATATTTTCACTGTGCAGGGAAAAAGGGTCTGAAGACATTACACATCCCTGTCTCACACCTCTTTTAATAGGCTGATATTGATCTACATCATTATCAATTCTGATGGCAGCTTATATTGGAACAACAGGATATACTTTTGGCTTTTGGTGATCCAGCATGCTTCCATTGCATGCTCTCTCTTTTGCTGCTCGGCTAAACGTGATGACACCATGATTCATCGCCTGCCACTATGCGGAAGCGAAATCCTTCACCCTCTACTCTGTAACGTAGCTAGTGGTTCAAACACCATTCCATGCGTTCCTCTTTTTGGTTGTCGGTCAACATCAGTGGTACCCATTGTGAACACACCTTCCGATATTGCAGTTTCTTACGAACGACCTAATTGACACATCAAATTCTTTCGCTAGCGACCGTATGTTTAGACAATGGTTCATCTGTACTGCTGCATCAATTTTGGCGATGGTTTTGTCTGTTGCAATTATATGCGCTTGACCCGGCCGTCGAAGATCTGTCGTGAACTGACGTTCTTTCCGAAACATTCGTGCCCAGTCTGTCACTGTTGTCTTCGACACACATTTGTTACCGTACGCTGCCTGCATTCTTCGATGAATATCCACTAATCGGCATCCTTCAAATGAAAGAAACTGAATCGCCGCTCTTTGAGCTTCTTTGGGCGGATTTTGGATCAACCCGACCATTTTCTCGACGGTCAGAAACAGAACCTATGCATCATGGGACGATAAGCAGGTGCTCTTTTATTCATTGGTCAGTACTTATCACATGATATGACATGATCATGTTCAACGTACGCAGTTACGCGCGGTGCGGCACGAACGGATTTCAAATGAACGCCCCTAATACAAATGGTTGGAGTCAGTCATAACATCCGATAGAAGGTGCGCGACATATATTAAGAACAGAATGGACTTAGTAAAAAGCTGCATTTCAGAAGATGAAACGTTTAAGTAATAATTAATTTTCATTGAAAGCCAGAAAGAGACTATTGAATGGTTATATAGAACCTTTTCTGCTGAGCGGAGATGTGGTTTCTGAATATTGCCAATAACTTGAACAGTCAGAGTAACAACACCAGTTGTCTAAGTCGACTTTAAAAAAAAAGTCGATTTAGACAACTGGTGTTGACAAAGACTAATGAAAGAACACAATCACAACTAGTAGAAGGAGAAAAACAGCATTTATTTGGAGACGACGACTGGAAATATCAGCGGAGAAAGAGTCAAAGGCAGAACAAGAGAAATGCTGTTTGGTCGATGGCATCGTCGGTAGAATTGATCAAAAACACAAAAGACCGCGATCTGTGGAGAGACGTGATCGCTTACGTCACAAAGTAGGGCACACGCTGATTTTGATCAAGAGTAGGAGTTTAATCCTAGGAGAGATAGAGAGAGAGAGAGAGAGAGAGAGAGAGAGAGAGAGAGAGAGAGAAAGAGAGAGAGAGAGTCGGAGTAGAGACATTAACCCTAGGAGAGAGTACCTGTCGTGAGAGAGAGAGTGTGTGTGAGAGTGAGAGAGATCAAGAGTCGGATTAGAGACATTAACCCTAGGAGAGACATACCTGTCGTGAGAGAGAATGTGTGTTTGAGAGAGAGGGAGAGAGAGAGAGAGAGAGAGAGAAGAGAGAGATCAAGAGTCGGATTAGAGACATTAACCCTAGGAGAGACATACCTGTCGTGAGAGAGAATGTGTGTTTGAGAGAGAGGGAGAGAGAGAGAGAGAGAGAGAGAAGAGAGAGAGAGAGAGTCGGGGTAGAGACATTAACCTTAGGATAGAGATACCTGTCGTGAGAGAGAGACAGTGTGTGTGAGAGAGAGATCAAGAGTCGGGGTAGAAACATTAACCCTAGGATAGAGATTACCTGTGGTGAGATAGAGAGAGAGTGTGTGTGAGAGAGTTGAGAGTGAGAAAGTAAGAGAGAGAGAAAGAGAGAGAGAGATGTAGATATGTAGTCAGATGTTCGTACAAAGCTTAATCACTGGTCAACATATTTCAATGAAAGCAGCGGGAAGTTCATCTAATTATCAGATGACAGAGAGGATTTGAGAGTCACGATAGCCAACTCTTGCTCAAGACAAGTCACCTGAAGTAGGACACTGGCGGTAAACAGCATTGTATATCAGTTAGACCTACTCCAGCCACCTAATTAAATATATCGCTATGAAGGATCGTGATAATGCATTTTAGTTAGTTAACATACACGTATTCAGTATTGCAGTTTAGTACAACACGTGTTGTAAACATATTAGAACCGCCGTCTATTGGGCGTCATCAGTCAAGTACATTTACGCTGGGCAGATAATTCAACATTCGCGCATGTCGGCAACGTGAATTGTTCGATTAGGTTTAACTAATTGGCCCATCTTAAACATTAATCCTTGTGTCTCATACATCGTTTGATTAACTTGTTTATAGAGGCTGACTTTTTTGCAGTTTTGCTGAACAAAAGCTAAAATAACACGCAGTTTGTTGTTACTGGAATAACCTCGTGACGATGACAATATGTTTTACCAGTATGCTTCCTGTTTGTATACTGATGACCTTATTCTTATAGCCGATACCATGTGGCGTTGGTGATCATGTCTGTCCATAGCCTTCGGTCCCACGTACCGCCAGTCATGTCTGAGACTGATATTCCTTTATGCTGTGATATCACTCTGTCATGATGTCAAACTGTCCAGCATTCTGTCGTTTGGCTTCCCCTGTCTCCCATACTCTTCAACTTCCTCGTTGTGACGACATATTCCAGCTTTCGCCTTCTCATGACATGCCAAAGGAATATGGCTTTTATTCTTCTGATGCGAGTAGCCAGTTCTCTTTGTGAGTTAGCTTCTTTCAAGATGGCTTCATTACTGTTTCTGTCAGGAACAGGATGTGGAATGTCTCCAAATCTTTGTTTCCTAAACAGTAAAAATACTATGATAAATTTAGAGGATATGAGAGGAATCGCCATTGGGGGATATAACATCAGTAATATAAGATATAGACTACTGAGTGTAATCTTGCCAAGAAATCAACAATCAGCTGAAAAATGGAAATGTTGACAGCGATGTCCTGTAAAGGATATGCGAACATATATATATATATATATATATATATATATATATATATATATATATATATATATATATATATATATATATGTAAGATATGCAGATAATAAAGTATTTATTGCCGACAACGAACGGGATCTACAATAATTATTAGATACTGTTACTGTAAGCAGTAAAGAACTAAGGCT
Source organism: Cepaea hortensis (assembly GCA_963921405.1). NCBI lineage: Eukaryota > Metazoa > Mollusca > Gastropoda > Stylommatophora > Helicidae > Cepaea > Cepaea hortensis. The sequence goes on from OY992877.1 coordinate 43,131,316, forward strand.
AGAATTAAACTGAAAACAGAGATAATGGTTGTCACTAAGAAGAAAGAAACACATCAATTTAATTATGGGTGAATTGGAATATTCTTAAACGATTGAATGGGTACAGCCATCTCGGAACAATCATAACATCTGATGTTTTTTAAAGGTAAGTAAATCACCCCGTTACACGTTTATAGTTGAAGGAACGAACGAATAAACAAACTTTATTTTCAAAGGTTTAAGAATTGGGCACGCAGGCCCGTCTAACATTGTGCTTTTCTATCACTCTCGTTCATACATTATTTCACCCACACTCATTAGATGTATAGGAGATCTTTGGGAATACGTTCATCCTCCATTCGAGATACGTGGCCCAGCCACCGGAGGCGTCTCTATTTGAGGAGAGAGTGCACTGTAGTAATATCCGCTATTTCAAGCACGTGTTTGTTATATGATCTTTCCACGATATGCCCAGGATACGTCTGAGACATCTCACGAGGAAGGAATTCAACTTTCTTTCCTGTCGTGGGTATATGGTCCATGGTCCAGGATTCAGACCCATAGAATAGTGTGGTAGCAGCACAAGCTTTATATACTTGACTTTGTGTACGCTCTGTTAGTCTATTCTTCTCCCAAACCCTCTTAGTTAGCCTGGACAGTGTTGTGGCTGCCTTTCCAATGCGTCTGTCGATTTCTCTCTCTAAGGAAAGATCGTCTGATTTTTATCGACTCCAGATACGCAAACTCGTGGGCAACCTTCAATTCGTAATTAGAAATTTTGATTGATGGAGGCGCACCAGCGTCTTGTTCCATCATCTGTGTTTTATTTAGGCTGATGGTGAGGCCAAAGTCTCTGCAGGAGGCTGAAAAACGATCTATACCCCGTTGCAGATCTTCTGCTGCATTAGTAGTCAGTGCTGCATCGTCTGCAAAACATAGTTCTCTTATGCATCTTGATTTTATTTTTTGCCTTTGTCTTGAGTCTTGATAAGTTAAAAAGTTTGCCATCAGATCTTGTATGGAGGTATATGTTTTCAGTGGCAGTCCCAAATTCCTGCCTTAAGAGAAAGGCAAAGAAGGTACCATAAAGTGTAGGAACAAGCAGGCATCCCTGCAGATCTCTTCACTGCTGATGCTGAATGACTGGGATCTAGAGCCATCAAATAAGATGGTCCCCTGCATGTTTTCGTGAAATGATTTCACGAGACTTAATAGGGTGGGTGGAGATCCTATCTTCTTAAGGGTGATAAAAGGCCGTCTCTGCTCACGACACGAGGTCAAATGCCTTTGTGAGGTCGATGAAGGCAAGACATAATGACTTCCTCTGTTCTCTTCACTTCTCTTGGAGCTGCCTGAGTGAGAAAATCATATCGATGGTGGACCTGTTGAATCTAAATCCTCACTGTAATTCGGGGTAGATTCTTTCAGCAAGAATTGTAATATTTTTTAGGATTACTCGAGATACAATCTTGCCTGTAATGCTGAGGAGGCAAATGCCGCGATAGTTGTTGCAGTCGCATCTGTCACCTTTGTTTTTATAAATGGTAACAATGTTTGCGTCTTTCATATCTTGTGATACTGATTTTTCCTTCCAGTACAGCTGTAGTATTGCATACAGTTCTATGATGAATTTTTTCTCTTTCTTTTTTTTTTTTGGGGGGGGGGGGTGGGGGAGGGTGGAGGAAACATTTTAAAATGTCGAGTCGAATACCATCTTTTCATGGTGCCTTTCCAGATTTGAGAATGTCTAGTGCTTCGCTGATTTCTGTGAGCCACGGTTCGTTGTCCAGGACATACATGGTGGACTTAATTTCAATGGCTTCTAGAGCTTCTCTGACAGTGTTCTGCACTGAGAATAGCTCTGAGTAGTGTTCTACCCAGCGATTCATTTGTTTCGCTCGATCTTTTATGATTACCACCTCTGTTGATCGTAAAGGGGGCATCTTATTTTTTGATGGGCCGACAGCTTGCTTGATGCCCTCGTATATTCCTCTTATATTTCCAGTGACTGCACAAGTTTGAATTTGTGCAGAGAGCTGTAGCAAGTACCTTCGCACATTTTCTTCCGGTCTGTTGTACTCTATGTCTGGCTGTTCGCAATGCCTGCGATGTTTTCTCTGAAGGTGATGCATGTCTCTTTATCTCCAGGACTGGCAGCATCTATTTAGAGTGTGTTTCAAACCAATCGGCTGACTTTGTTAGCTTTTTGCCAAATATTGATAGTGTTGTGTTATAGATGGTGTCACGCTAATTACTCCATCTCTCGGTGGCAGTTCCATTAGTGGGGCCAGGCAGAGCCTCGGCCAGAGTCTGGGTGAATTGTTTGTACCTTCTCTTTGTTTTGGGTGCTGCTGATGTCGATGTGTGGGTGTCCTTCTGTTCTGTTTCTGTAGATTCTCTTAGATTTTATCTTCACCTTACAGGAAATGAGTGAATCATCGGTGTCACGATCAGCATTATGACAGCTGCGAGTCAGTCGTAAATTTCGGAGACTGCTGTGTGTTTAGAGAGCACCAAGTAGAGTTGATGCCAGTTCTTTTATTTAGGGTGTCTCCGTGACACCTTGTATTGTGGTGTTGGTCACGTACAAATTATGATAGCTGAAGAATTTCAAGATACTTTATCCATTGTCATTGATCTTCCCAATGCCAAACTGCCCTAGACATAAAGGCCAAGAGTTGTGGTCGGAACCAACCCTGGCGTTGAAATCCCCCAAGATAAAAAGATGTTGCTTCTCTGGTGTTTCACTGATCACTTTGTTAAGGTCGTCATAAAACTTATCCTTAGATTATGATGCAGAGGTTAGTGTTGGAGCTTAAACCCTTATAATACTAGCTGGGCCTGCCTCTGTCTGTGGTTGGAACTTCCATATTCTTTCAGTGCCATCACTTGGTGGTATGATGGACTTAAGAAGCTTGTTTCTGATAGCAAAGCCAACTCCATACTCCCTAATCTCTCCGCACGACTTGCCATGCCAGTAGAAAGTGAAGTACCTCTCCTTGATGTTTCCAGAGTCTGAGAGTCTGGTCTATTGCAGGGCGACAATGTCTATCCCCAGTCTGAGTAGTTCATTGTTTATCACTGTTGTTTTACGGGCATTTACAATCTCATTTAGATTGTCTGAGATGTCAGAGGTCATGGTTCTTATGTTCCATGTTCTCAGTCTTGGGGCCGGTTGTTTTGTGTGGGTTTTTTTTCCTTGTTGCCAGCTGTATAATTTGCTGTCAACGTATCAGGATTTTGTCCCTAAGCTCCACACACCCTCAGGAGCAGATGAACCGTGGTGAGACAGCACCTTATTGACTGGGGGTGGCTTAGGCGGGCGGTAGCCGTCTAGTGAGATACAATGATCTCTCCCACCGTCGGAAGCAACCCCTGGCTACGTCAATCGAGCAATAAGACTTATAACCGGTAACTGCCGCTTCCCGTGTTGTGTCACCGCCGTTACACGGTGCTGAAGTGACCTCTCCAGGGCACCAGTCTGTGCATTAGGATGTGGAGAACCAGCTGTTGACAGTAGCAAGTTCCCCCTCTCTACGTCGTTATGTTGACCAAGGGAAAGACAGTAGACAATGCAACTTGGCATCGGTGCTGTGGCAGGAGTTACCATAACTATGTTGTTTACAACACGGAACTGCCTTAAGGACTCCATCTCCGGATTTGTCCTCAGGGTTTATTCCCGAAGCCCTTCCCATCTGGGTATACCCGCAATGCAGCGGAGGTTTGACATTTAGAGTTCCCTCTCCTACAGGGGATAATAACTAAGGCTGACAAGCCTCCTCTTCCCGGGAATCAATAAGGAGGGTAGTCTACCATTTTCTTTCTTGGCATTGACCATACACGTAAGCTGACCGTAGCCATTCTCTCTACTGAGAGATCCTCTGTCCACCGTCGCTGACTTGAAACCATAACCAACAACTTTCTGTCGGCTGCTCCTAAGTCTGATCCACCACCTGCTCACGTGGCTTCACGTTACCCTGTTTGGAGGGCTAAACGGGTACTCCACCTTGCCCAAGGGTGTCCCGTAGGCTAGCCGAGGGAAGGGGGCGTCTTACTTTTCCTTTGATAGGGGATGTTTATTAACATTATAGTTATTACAAATATACTACAATGGCATGAGCAAAGCGAACACAATCTAGATGTTAGCTATGTGTACGTATATACATGCACAGATCAAGCAGCAAAAGCAAATGCTTTAAAATAAATAACAAAACAGAGAAATGAGATTGACAAATACCATGTGTTGGTTGAGAAATCATAGCACTCCACAAGCGATGTAGTGCGGTCACCGCTGTAACCACCAATTGCATACAGAATATCTTCTAGCACTTCAACAGCCAAGTTGCTGAAATAATACGTCAGACAACCTATGAGTCATTATAATCATTACATGCCATGCTGAGTAACGTGGAGGAATCATTGCTCACCATCTCACACCATTACTTGCCACGCTGAGTAACGTCGAGGAATTATTGCTCACCATCTCACACCATTACCTGTCTGTAGCCTTTTTAGACTATGTCATTTGGTCAAGCCATCTAGGTATTTATCGGTGAGAGCATAGAAATAAGAATGGAGAATGTCAGACGGGCCTGCGTGACTAATTCTTTTTTTTTTAAAAACTGTCATTTACTGCCAGTAAGTACCTTGCGGTGTATGGCATGGGGTCTTTGAGCCTGAGCAATTACGGCCGCCTGGCTAGTGCAGTCGCCTCGAACTGTGCAGGTTAGGATTTTCTTTTTACCCCGGACAGAAAAAATCCCACACCTTACCGAGGATTCCAGAAGGAGAATTTGGCGTTCTAGCCACTCGGACAGCCACTTCTCGATTAATTCTTAACCCTTTGAAGATATAATTCGTGAGTTCCTTCTGTTTATCTTCCTTTTGCTCTTTTTTGTTTTATCAAGTTTGCAATTGTCACTAAGCTTATGCGTTTATTTTTCCTCATCTCATACCTAAAGGAGTATTTTAGCGTCATACTGTGACGATACATTAAAGGTATCTGTGCAGCGTGACTGAGCTAAACAGTTAGTGTTAGAATTAGTATCTTCATTTGGTTGATCGAAGTGCTAAATTGATATGACATCTGTCTCGATTTCACAAAACCTTCGCTTCTCCTCCAGTAGCGGAGAAAATGTATATTCACAAATCACTGCCTTATCAAAGAAATTTCATGGCATCACCACAAAGATAGTCTGAGCGGATAATTGTTGCCAACATTTACGATGACAGCTTTATATAGAAATGTTTCTCAATAATTGGATATCATTTTCGCTATATATCGTATTCATAAGCAATAAGTCTTGATTGTGAAAATATCGCGATTAAAAATACATATTATAGAATGTTTACCCACTAAAGTTGCATAACTTATTGTTTATCTTCGTGTATGAATGATCACTACTCAACAATTGGCCTTACAATCAATCAATCATGTGCCATGTCGGAAAGCGTGGGCGGTCATGACTCACCATTCGCCATTTCACTCGATCACCAGAGTCGTGGATCAGCGCAGTGTTCCTGTCTCGTCCATGCCACGTGGCTAAGCCATCCAGGTATTTTCCTCTCGGTCTTCCTCTTGGTCTGTTCCCCTCGATCTTGCCAGTTGTCAATAAGTTCTCCAATCCATTTCCTCTCATAACATGTCCAAAAAAATTTGACTGTCTTCGTCTAATTTCTCTAATCAGTCTACGATTTTCATTTGTCTCCTGTAGTACTTGGTCATTTGTTTTTCTATCTGTCCATGGTACTCTTTGCATTTTCCTCAGAAACCACATTTCTGTAGCCATCAAATGTTTTTCAGCTTGACTGCACATTGTCCAAGTTTCACATCCATACAAAAGAACAGGCTCTATGTACCCCCTCAACACTCTTTTTCTCGTTTCAATTGTCATCTTTTTATTGGTCAGAATGTTTTTCATCTTGCTAAAGGCTACTTTCGCCATGGCGATTCTTGTTCTAATCTCTTCAAGGCATCTCCCATCAGATGTTATGACTGTTCCGAGATAATTGTATCGATTCACTTGTTGAAGAATATTCTCATTTACTTGTATATTACATTGTGGTAATTCGTTCTTCCTAGTGACGACCATAACCTGTGTATTCTTACAATTTAATTCCAACCCAAGCTGCTCACTGTGTACAACAACCGCGTCTACTAATTGTTGCAGATCCTGTGCATTGTCTGCAGTCAATACTGTGTCATCTGCATATCTAATGTTATTGATGTTTCTTCCTCCAATTCTGATTCCATTTATATCTTCTACATTTCTGAAAATATTTTAACTATATAGGGAAAAAAGATCTGGAGACATTACACATCCCTGCCTGATGTCAGCAAAGGTAGAGTAAATGCAGTTTTAATGACTCTAGGATGTTCTAAAGTTTGCGCAAGATGTTTGAAAAAATGTTTGTATATCCTTTACAGGACATCGCTGTCAACATCAGCATCTTTCAGCTGATTGTTGATTTCTTGGCAAGATTACGCTCAGTAGTTTGCCATTGCTTTCTGAGCGACCGACTCACATACACCGTAAGTTACCAACGCGGAGAGGACCACTTCCAATTCTCACACACCGTCACGTTACTTAAGATAGTATACGAGATTACGGAGAAAGTCGTGGAACCTCTAGACCAGGGAGCCGGCTGCGCAAGATGGGTTTCTCGAAATCTCAGAAATGACCACCGATTGCAAAGGAAAGCAATTTCTTCTGATCTTTTAATGCTGATGGAGAGAACTTGTTGGCTAATATCGTTACAGGTGACGAAACCTGGGTACATCATTTTGAACCTGAGATAAAAAGAGGGTTAATGGAGTGGCATCATCCTCATTCACTATAAACAAAAGAAAAAGAAATTCAAGATAACTCCTTCAGCTGGAGAGGTCATGATCATTGTCTTTTTGGTCACTGAAGGTGCGATTCTTATGGATGTTATGCCAAGAGGAGAGACAATCAATTCGCAAGCTTACATTAAGACATTGAAAAACCTCAATAAAAGTTTTCGGCCACACAAAAATCCAGCAGACCTGCTTCTTCTTCACGACAATGCGCGCCGTCACTTAAGTGTGGCAACACGGGAAGCAATCACCAAATTAAGTTTGACTGTACTACCCCATCCACCCTATAATATATAGATGTAGCACCCACTGATTTTCATCTATTTGGCCCACTATTAAAGATACACTACGTGGGACAAGGTTTGAAGACTATGAAGAAGTGATTCATGCAGCGAAGAAATCGCTACATGATCAAGACAAAATCGTCTACGGGCAAGGAATACATGCATTTATTTCGCACTGGCATAAAGCCGTAAAGTTTATTGGGGATTAAGTTGAATAATCCCGATGTTTACATGACACACCCATGTATATTGTGAATACATTTCATGTGTCTCTTCTTTTAAATAAACAGACCCTGGGAAACATGATGTGGTGCATTGCTTTCTGAAATCTCCTCGTAGCTACTTGGTCAATGTGTTGTTGTTGTTGTTGTTGTTGTTGTTGTTGTTGTTGTTGTTGTTGTTGTTGTTGTTGTTGTTGTGGTTGTGGTTGTGGTTGTGGTTGTTGTTGTTGTTGTTGTTGTTGTTGTTGTTGTTGTTGTTGTTGTTGTTGTTGTTGTTGTTGTTGTTGTTGTTGTTTTAATCCATTTAGGCTAACACCGCCAGTCTCCCTGGCCTAGTTGTTAAACGACTTTCTCCGTAATCCCATTTATCCACGTAGGGTAATACAGCGCACGAGAATTGGTAGCGGTTCTCGCTGCGTTGGTGACTTAACGGGATAAGTGAGCCGGCCGCTCAGAAAGCAATGGCAAACTACTGAGCGTAATCTTGCCAAGAAATCACCAACAACGGTAAAATGCTGGTGTTGACAGCGATGTCCTGTAAAGGATATGCGAAAAAAAAAGGCTGACACCGGTGCTGTCCCAGCTTGCTGTGCTCACCATCATTTAAATATACCTTTCTTTGCAGTGTGCACAGAATTACATATGTATTTAAACCCAATGTTACTCCTTTAATTATTTTCTAGCTTTTATTGATTCCACAATTCCTTTCGACATTACCATCTAAAGAAAACAATATGCATGATAAACGTAAAACAATATAAATCAAAAGAGAAATTTAAATAAGAAGTTATTGACAAAACACATAAGCAGTAAAGAATACAATCCAGATGATGACTGACATAGGCATCTTAATCAGCAATAAATAATGCAGTGAATCAAGTAAACAATGTATGTATCATACCGGTCTTTCCAGACTTCGTGGAGCCAAGTTACCAACGACATTTGTCGTTAGGTTAAAGAAAGCAGCAGTTCTAGTTTCTGACAGAATATCCAATGAGCACAAATGATCATGTCGGCCTCCGGTGACATGATTCTGAATGCAAGCAGCAGCACTTCAAACAACTCTAAATGGCATATGCTATGCGGCGTTCAATGCGTGGGTGACAATAAAATATTGACACGTTTTTCTATTCGCAGAAAGTATATACTTTTCTTATACAAGTTTAACAAACATATTGTATAACTTTGAAAACAAAATCTAATTAATAATTTCTTAAAGGCAAAAGGTATTTAATTTTAGTACTTTATGTCGTAGCTTTAGTACTTTACACCATAAATCTAGTTCTTATATTCTAACACTGGTACTTTATATTGTAACTCTAGTACTTTACATCGAATTCTAGCGTTTTAAATCTAAACCCTTGTATATTATGAAATACCCTATTACTTCATATCGTAACTCTAGACTTTATATCGTAACTCTAGTACTTTATAACACAACCTAGGACTTTATAACATAGTTTAATACTTGAAATGGTAACTCTAGCACTTTTTATCGTAGCTAGAACTTTATAACGGACTCTGGCATTTTGTATCCTAACACCAGTACTTTATATTATAACTTTAGTACTTTACATCGTAATTCTAGCACTTCATAACGAATTAAAGTACTTTATATCGTAACTCTAGAACCATACATATGGTAAATCGAGTATTGCTAACATTTCATGTCATGACTATGGCCTTTATCTTAACTCTAGTGCTTTATATCCTATGTATGTACTGTAATAATAATCTCTTGCGTCCTTCTCATAATCAGGCACACCATTCTTGGACGTGGCATGGTCACTCTAGACGTACCTTCTCAGACGTGGCATGGTCACACGACTAGACTTACCTTCTCGGACGTGGCATAAAACCACAACCAGACTTACCTTCTTGGATGTGGCATGGGTTCTAGTGACGTCCATTGCCGTGTCTCCGGGTTGTAGTACTCCATGGTGGATAGTCTCACTGAGCTGTCTGATCCATCAAATCCACCTACAGCGTACAAGCAGTGCTTGTATGCCACAACACCGAGTCCACTGCGACCAAGGGGCATTCCGGGTACAGAAAACCAGCGGTCAATGTCTGGGTCATACATCTCCACAGCTCGGATACACTCCATGCCGTTGAATCCGCCACAGACATACAGCTTTTCTGCAGTGGAAGAAGAGATACAACTTCCTAACAAACAAATAAATGATTTTGTTATAATAAATAAACAGACTCTTTTCCACGTGTTGAGGGGTACTGGGTACACATGCTAGCCCCATAAGTGTATAAGCTATTAGATACTTGATGGGTGATGTGGGCATTACCACAACGACTGCCTTTACTGCCCATAACATTTCCTGATAACCATTTTAACTAGATGGTCCTGGGAGTGCCGGACATTTGTTATACTCCCTGGATGGGATTTCGAATGTATGATCACCGGTCAGCGGGTCAACGTGCAAGTCATTGCGCTATAGAAGAGTAGAATTGTCTTACGTGTCGGCCGCTAATTATTGCACGGTATGATTAGGCCATGACAATAAATGCGGACAACAGATGCAGTGGACTTGCCATACCTACAGAGATCATCTAAAATAATTGTTATTTTGTTAAAATACGAGTATAAATTTGACATGAAAAGGCATTCTAAAAATGAAGGATAACGCATAACAAGACAAACTAGTATCAACACAAGTAGTTTATATGCACTCAAGCTGGAATAATAAAGTAAATAAACATATGAAATAAAGTTTGTTGCTTATTTTTTTTTTACTGGACGTCGCAGTCAACTCCAACATGTTGGGCTGTTTGTGATTTCTTGGCATACCATTGTATGAAAATCAAAGCTATGCGGTCTGCTGCCAAATCGCCGCAGCTGTGTTTCAATCACGTTATGCGGGATTACGAATTGCATGCGTAACTCCTTCACCACAGAGCCGATGAAATGAATAAGGCAGCTATGTGAAGAATACAAACTGAAACTAGAAATAAGCAATACGCCTGGTCCGTACAAGAAGACAAGACATTGTGTTTGCCTGAGTGGAAGAAGAAGCAATGTATGCATGAGTGGAAGAAAAGCAATATATCTGAATGAGTGAAAGAAGAAGAAACAAATAATTGTGTTGAATGAAAGAAGGCAATATATTATGATGCATAGAAGGTATTTTCATACAAATTGTTTAAATACTTATCATTGCAGATGGTTGGACTACTTAAATAGAGCCAGTTTTAATGTATGGAAGTTAGGAATTCAAAAATATGAACGTTAGTTATGGAATTCTAAATTATGGAAGTTAGTCATGGCGTTTTAATGTATGAAAATTACTCATAGAGTTCTAATGTATGTAGTTAGTGATTACGTTTCAATGTTTGGTGTTCACATGTATGAAAGAAAGTCATGGTGTATTAATATATTGAAGTTAATCATAGCGCTTTAATGCGCGGAAGATAGTAACAGAGTTTTAATATATGTAAGTTGGTCATTAATGTGTAATGTATGCAAGTTACACACCGAGTTCTAGTGTATAGAGGTTAGTCATTGAGTTCTAATGTATGGAATTTAGTCGTTGGGTTTTAATGTACGGACGTTATTCAAGGAGTTATTATGTATGGAAGCTAGTAATTGAGTTATGATGTATGGAAGATATCCACGGAGTTCAAATGTTTGGAAGTTAGTCATGAAGTTAAAATATAGGGAAGTTCGTCGTGGATTTATAATGTATAAAAGTTAGTCATTGCGTTCTAGCGCCTGGAAGTTGGCCACAGAGGGAAGTTCGTCGTGGATTTATAATGTATAAAAGTTAGTCATTGCGTTCTAGTGCCTGGAAGTTGGCCATAGAGGGAAGTTCGTCGTGGATTTATAATGTATAAAAGTTAGTCATTACGTTCTAGTGCCTGGAAGTTGGCCATAGAGTTTTAATACATGAATGTTAGCTACGGGGTTCTAATGTATAGAAGTGGATCACCTGGACATCACTGGATGGAATGACCTGAAACCAAATATTATTATTTATATAATAAATCTAATATCATACAATATAATAACTTATATTATATGTATAATAATTAATATATAATAATTTGAGTGCAAGAAGATAAGGCACAAGGATAATTAACCAGACATGCTATGTATATCCTTGTGTCATTAGCCAACATAAAAGAGCCAAAATTAGCAACTGGATTAAAAATGATATGTTCGAACTTATAAAACAGAGAAGAGCAAAAAGGCAAAGAGGATATCAAATGATGACAACAGGGCAGGCTATAAAAACTGAACGAGAGAAATACTAAAGAAGGTAAGAAGAAACAAGTTTAGTTAGTTTAGTTTAGTTTAGTCCACGGATCACCATCACGGCACACGGGTATAATAACCCATAAGTGCTCCGTTCTCCTCCTAGGTCAAACCTGAGTCCAGAGAATCTCAGCTCAGTGTATGAACTCCGTAGCACCGGCGAGGATCCTGAAATACTTTGGGTAGATTTTTAACTCAAAATGTTGCCAGAGCTGCGCCATTAGTCTACTTTTTTTAGATTTTCAACTGCCAAGGGATGTTTTATGTGCGCAAATATACACACGGGCGTCCAATCTCACTACCCAGAGACCAGGGGAAATTTTGTTACTAGAAGTCCAAGTGAAAAAAATCCCGGCCCCCCCACCGAGGCTTGAACCTGGAACCATCTACAGCACTCGAGGCGGACACCATACCTCGAGACCACTCAGCAGTCCCACCCGCCTCCCTCCCCACCCCACCCCTCAGTATGCATATAATCAGTATGACGTCAGAAGTAAAACAAATCCGTCAATCTGTACATGTTGAGTTCAGGTGGCAGTAAACATAATCATATGAAACATGAGCATATGAAAAAGTATGAGATAGCATGTTATGTGACATATATGCACATTCCTGCATATATATATATATATATATATATATATATATATATATATATATATATATATATATATATATATATATATATATATATATATGTACATACATATACACATACACACATACACCATGAAATGCATAAATACATGCTTAAAAACAAATGCACACTCACTCACACCCACCAAACTGTACATACACACCCACAGACATGTGCACATAAACATTATTTACATAAACACTCACACAGTCATACAACCACACAATCACACACCCACATTTAAACTCACAGTCACAAATACATTAACAAATATTCACTCATACATGCATACACATATACTCTCAATCCCATAGTAGGTGCCAGTACTATACCAGTGCTAGTGAAGGAGTCAGTAGACGTAGGTGCCAGTACTATACCAGTGCTAGTGTAGGAGTCAGTAGACGTAGGTGCCAGTACTATACCAGTGCTAGTGAAGGAGTCAGTAGACATAGGTGCCAGTACTATACCAGTACTAGTGAAGGAGTCAGTAGACATAGGTGCCAGTACTATACCAGTACTAGTGAAGGAGTCAGTAGACATAGGTGCCAGTACTATACCAGTACTAGTGAAGGAGTCAGTAGACATAGGTGCCAGTACTATACCAGTACTAGTGAAGGAGTCAGTAGACGTAGGTGCCAGTACTATACCAGTACTAGTGAAGGAGTCAGTAGACATAGGTGCCAGTACTATACCAGTACTAGTGAAGGAGTCAGTAGACATAGGTGCCAGTGCTATACCAGTACTAGTGAAGGAGTCAGTAGACGTAGGTGCCAGTACTATACCAGTGCTAGTGAAGGAGTCAGTAGACATAGGTGCCAGTACTATACCAGTGCTAGTGAAGGAGTCAGTAGACGTGGGTGCCACAGCCAAGTTAGTTAGTTAGTTAGTTAGTCACGGTTCCAACTTCACAGCAACGGGTCGTCCCCATTATGCTCCTTTCCTGTGCCAGTGAATATCACATAAAACGCTCCCCACTGCCCAATGTGAAAGTACACAGCCAAGTACCAGTGCTGATGAAGGAGTCAGTAGAAGTAGGTACCACAGCCAAGTACCAGTGCTGATGAAGGAGTCAGTAGAAGTAGGTGTTGTATGTTAAGAAGAAACAAAAGAAGAAGAAAAGTATAATGTAAGATAAGTTTGCAGCAATGCTATAACACCAGATAAATGGCTGAAGTCAAGATATTTTCAAAGAACCAACAGCAATGACCATAAACTTTACAACTAAGACAAATACTACAAGGGATACGAGTGGAAGGACACTATCAGAATATAAAGAAATTCCTAATAGGCAGAAAGAATGTTACAGAGAATTATATAAGAATACATTTGGTAAAGATACAAATGTAAGCAATGAAATGCCAACAGAAAAAGATAAAGAAACAACATTGGATCAAGTAGAGTGAGCAATAAACAACCACACAAAAAGGGAAATTACCATGATGTCATAACATTACAGCAGAGTTTATTAAATTTGGCTGATAACAAAGTGTGAAAATAAATAACGTTTCATAAGATCCAACGTTTCACGTAAGAAGTTATGAGAAGCCAGAACATTGCCAAAGGAATGGATGAGAACAATATATATATATATATATATATATATATATATATATATATATATATATATATGTGTGTGTGTGTGTGTGTGTGTGTGTGTGTGTGTGCGTGTGTGTGTGTGTGTGTGTGTGTGTGTGTGTATAAGGGCTGCGGAAGTTAACGATTAATTAATCGATTAATCGTTAATTTATTTTGACGATTAATTTTTTTTAACGATTAATCGAAAAATTTTCTCCCATCTCTTATACAAATGAACGGGATGTCGAAAAATTTTCGGACATTTTAAACATGGTGCTGCAAACACAACCGAATTGCAAAATTGTACTGAGTCACCATTGTGTAAGCTGCAGCAAGATGTACCAACAAGATGAAATAGTATGTTTATTATGCTACAGAGTCTTCTACGGGTCAGAGAAGCAATAACTGTCTACATGTCAGATGAAAAGAAGCAATACAAAGGTCCAAACTGTCAGATTCAGATTGGGAGAAGATTTCGAAATATGTCAAAGGTTTGGACTTATTCTCTCAGAACACGGTCCTGCTTGGCGGTCAAGATTATGTTTCATATAACTGTGTATTGCCACTGCTATCATCGTTGACGAAGCATATGACTGTACACGATGATGATCCGGGTTACATAGCTAAATTTAAGGCAGCGCGTATTAATGACTTCAGTGAACGTATAGCTAGCTAGATTAATGTATTGAAATACTACAGTTTGCAACAGCACTTGATCCACACTACAAATACCTAAAGTGTTTGTCAAAAGATGCAAGAGAACGTACTTGGTCACGTATTGAACAACAAATATCAGTTCATGTTCAAGATGAGCAGATGGAGACTGCTGGAACGAATGAAACTGACATTAACAATGAAATTATATGTAAACCAAAATGAAAAAAAGTATTAAGCTAATTGAGTCTGAAATGGAGAAGAAAGTTACTGAATCGGTTGACACCTTTACAATGGTAGAAACTTAATAACATCGATATCCACAATTGACATTCTTTACCAAGACCATTCTGTGCATACCGGCTACCTCAGTTCCATGTGAACGATTGTTCAGCTCTGCTGGTTATATTATTAATAAGACGCGCTTGTCACTTGAACCAAAGATTGTCAACATACTCGTCTGTTTGCCGGTCTCCCTGGTCGAGAGCTTTCTCCTTAACCCCGAATACTCCCGTGGTTGACGTGAGCACACGAGAACTGGAAGCGGTTCGAGTCGCAACAGTGACTCATGAGAGTATGGAGCCGGTCGCTCAGATAGTAGTGGCGTGCTGATGAGCGTAATCTAGCCTAGGAATCAACATACAGTTGAAAGATGATGATGTTGACCGCAATATCCTGAAACAGGATGGAAACGCGGGGGAAAAAAAAACTCGTCTGTTTGCATAGTTGGTTATTAGATGACATATGAACAAGACAATCCAGTGTTATTTCGAATTTTGACAAATACGACTATAATGTGAGTTATGCGACTATAAATGTTTTGCTTTAATCGAAATTAACGATTAATTAACCGTTAATTTTTCAAAAGTTAACTATTAAATTTACATTTACCGGTCGCAGCCCTTATATATATATATATATCGACAAGAAATCATGCACTAATTACAGAACGTATGTCTTTAAATATTCGTTGAATAATTTGTAAGAACGTAGAAGAAAACATAAACAATGTACAAGCTGGTTTTAGGTGAAATAGAGGTACACGTGACAACATATTTAACATGAGGGTGACTAAAGAGAAAAAAAAAAATATGGAGAGAACAATGTACATATGTGGTCTTGGCTTATAGACTGCACAAACGATTTAATTGTGTAACATATTAAGACCTATGGCATGTAAAGAAAGACATGGGCTTGCCATTACATTTAACACGGATCATAATAACACTATACAGAGAATTAAAAAAAACTACTCCTAGAATACATTAACATACAACAGATAGGTGTAATACACAACAAGAAGTCAGACAGTATCTGGAAAAGCTCATTATGAAGGGTGGTATACGGGGAGCGAATTTTTTAACAGAACAAGACATTGCATGATGATGATGATGATGATGATGATGATGATGATGATGATGATGATGATGATGATGATGATGATGATGATGATGATGATGATGATGATGATGATGATGATGATGATGATGATGATGATGATGATGATGATGATGATGATGATGATGATGATGATGATGATGATTCAATTTGCACTCACCGTCAAGAACAGCTACTCCTGCATCACTTCTCTGATGTGTCATCGGCGAGATGAAGCTCCATTGATTTTTATGTTTGTTGAAGCGCTCAGCGCTGTTTAGACGATAGACCCCATCATAGCCACCGACTGCATACATGTAGCCTTTCAGTTCTGCTACCCCAACATAGCATCTGTTTATATGAAGAGAGACATGCATGAACAGGTGAAAAATTCTCCAATGTTCTACAAGTGACAAAAGATTGTGGGAGAAATGAAACATACACCGCAAAGGAAATAGGCATTGCTAAAATAATACATTTGACATGCTTGCTTGCTTGCTGCTTGCTTGCTTGTGTTCGCTGGCTTGAGCTCCAACGCGAAGTCCTGTACGTCGGATGAAGGCATCCTGTTGTCCAACATCAGTGTGATGTCATACATGACCTGAGGTTTGCGTGAGTATCCGTTGTCCCATGTCCGGCTTATTGATGTGCAGACTGGTGGTTCCTCGCCGTACAGGCAGACACTCTCCGACTTCGGAGGAATCGGCGATCCTACTGACTTTAGCCAGGAACCCGAAGGGACCTGTTGCCCAGGACGCTCGACGAGGACGCGTCAATAGGTCTTGGCCAGTATATAACTCGGCCCTGGTGCCTTGGAAACACCTCTGCGTCCCTACATTTGACATGAAAACAATATTAAAACGAAGATTGTTTGACTAAACGGCACCCCAAAGTAGCGTGATCAGTACCTTATCCCTCGGAAGATTTTCCAGTGACTGTTTTATGAGAGATCTAATACGAGGGTAAGAGGGTGCCCGAGAAGAAAATGGACTCACGACATTAAAGACATTACACAGTCACATGATGCTGAAAAATCCAAATCCAATACACCAATGTCTGCAACACGACAGCTAATAAATAAGATATTCATACATACCCTATGTTGCCGATGCCAAGACGTTCAAAATAAGAAGGCCAAATGTAATGTCTATTCCACACTACTATATGGTTCTGACGTGTTGACAATAAGCAGACGATTGGAACATCTAACTAAGACCATGGTGAAGTTTATAAATAGAGGATGGGTCGTATTTTCTGGAAACAAACACATACAGAAGACACGAAACAACTTGAAATCAAGAGTGAACTAATATAAACGAAATAGGAAACATAAATTTGCCACATTATGGAACATGTCACTTTATGGACACCATGCTGGAGGTTAAGGTTGAGGATAAATATGAACAAGAGGCACACAACGATACAAGTTGTGACTTGGTCCATTTTATGTTCTTCCTAGGTATTGGTCGTTTCCTTTTAATTGTGTCTGGACCCGGGGTCTTGTCGCATTACATTTGGTTAAGGCCATGCTGAAATTACACATATTTTATTGTTATTTGGAATATCAAAGTGTTCCTCGCCAGAATTGTTGAAATTTGTGTTTGTTTGTTTGTTTGTTTGTTTGTTTTACTGGAGCGTATATATATATATATATATATATATATATATATATATATATATATATATATATATATATATATATATATATATATATATACATATATATATATATATATATATATCTTCTTATATATAAAAAAGGATGTGTGTGGGTGGGTGTGTATGTTCTTTATGCGTTCGCGAACGGCCCATCCGATTGAGATGAAATTTTCTACACGTCTTCCTTTCATTCCAGCACAGCCAACTGTGATATTTTTTTAGTGTGAAATCGGCTGCTTACTTAATATTATTTAATTTTTCATTTTACATTGTAATTTATATACAGCGAGGGGACTTAACTCTAGAAAAGTTATTTCAAGGGGCATAACTTTTAATAACATTGCTGTATAACTTATAGTCATATTGTTGCATCGTTTTCAAAGATTTATAAGCTCTTTGTCTATAGTTATGTACCGGCATATGAGTTATAATAAATAATGATACAATCTTTAAGGTATTTTCAAAGTTTTCATAAAAATAATGCATAATGCATAACATTGTAACTCATCTTTTTATGCTTACGATGTTATCTACAGTCATGTCGGTTATTAACAACATCATAAATAAATAATAGTTACCTTATCTCTATCAAGTTTGAAGATTTTATATTTCTTTACACTGTCGCCAACTCTAAGAAGACATGGAACAACTTCAGCCATTATTAAATCTACAGGCATATGCGTTATAATCCTCCTCCACCTCCTCTCCCCTCCTCCTCCTCCTACCATCTTCCTCTTCTCCTCCCTCTCCCTCGTCCATCCTCCTCCTCCTTCCTCCTCCTCCTCCTCCCTCTTCCTCCTCCTACCTCCTCGCCCTCCTCCCTCCTCCTAATCACTCCTCTTCCTTCCTCCTCCCTTCTCCTCCTCTCTCCTCCTACTCCCTCCTCCTCCCTCCTCCTCCTACGTCCTCCCCCTCATCCCTCCTCCTCCCTCTTCCTCCCTCCTCCTCCTCCTCCCCCTCCTCCTCCCTCTCCTCCTCCTCATCCCTCCTCCTCCCTTCTCCTCCTCCCTCCTCCTCCTCCCTCTACCTCTTCACTCCTCCTCCCTCCTCCTCCTCCCTCCACATCCCTCCTCCTCCCCCTCATTCTTCTCCCTCCTCCTTCTCATTCCTCCTTCTCCCTCTTCCTCCTCCCTCCTCCTCCCTCCTCCTTCTCCCTCCGCCTCCTCCCACCTCCTCCTCTCTCCTCCTCCTCCCTCCTCCTCTTCCATCTTCCTCCTCCTCCCTCTCCTCCTCCTGCGTTCTTCTTCTCCCTCCTTCTCCCTCCTCCTCCTCCTCCTTCTCCTTCTTCCTCCCTCTTCCTCCTCCCTCTTCCTCCTCCCTCCTTCTCCTTCTTCCTCCTCCTCCCCCTCCTCCTCCCCTCCTCCTCCTGCCTCCTCCTCCTCCTGTCTCCTCCTCCTCCTCCTTCCTCCTCCTTCCTCCTCCCCCCTCCTCCTCCCTCCTCCTCCTCTCTCCTCCTCCTAATCCCTGCTCCTCCCTCCTATTCCTCCCTACTCCTCCTCCTCCTTCCTCCGCCCTCCTCTTCCCTCAGCCTCCTCTCTCCGCCTATCTCTTACTTCCTCCTACTCCTCCCTCCTCCACCTCCCTCTTCCTCCTCCCAGCTCCTACTCCTCCTTTTTCGTCTTCTGCTGCTGCTGCTGCCGCCGCTCCATTTACCCAAGTTAATTGTTGGGGAAGATGTAAAGATCTTTCAAGTGCTCTTTCTAATGCTTTTTTGTAAGTTGGTCTTCGTTTATCTAAAGTTTTTCTAACTGCAACCAATAGATGATTAGACAGACAGGCAGGCAGGCAGACAGACAGACAGACAGACACACAGACAGACAGACAGACAGACAGACAGACAGACAGACAGACAGACAGACAGACAGACAGACAGACAGACAGACAGACAGACAGACAGACAGACAGACAGACAGACAGACAGACAGACAGACAGACAGACAGACAGACAGACAGACAGACAGACAGACAGACAGACAGACAGACAGACAGACAGACAGACAGACAGACAGACAGACAGACAGACAGACAGACAGACAGACAGACAGACAGACAGACAGACAGACAGACAGACAGACAGACAGACAGACAGACAGACAGACAGACAGACAGACAGACAGACAGACAGACAGACAGACAGACAGACAGACAGACAGACAGTCGGGAACGGGAACTTATATGACTACTTATATGAATTAAATGAGATGCCCCCCATCCGGAGCTGGGCGAAGCCGGGCCGGATCAGACAGACAGAGAGACAGACAGACAGACAGACAGACAGACAGACAGACAGACAGACAGACAGACAGACAGACAGACAGACAGACAGACAGACAGACAGACAGACAGTCGGGAACGGGAACGGGAGCTTATATGACTACTTATATTAATTAAATGAGATGCTCCCCACCAGGGACTGGGCGAAGCCGGGCCGGGTATGCTAGTATATATATATATATATATATATATATATATATATATATATATATATATATATATATATAAGACCAAATGGACAGGAATGGGCATTATAACATCTGAGGAATATAGAATAATATATTCTGGTGGAGAGAGGAGTAGCAATTATAATGGATAAAGAGAGCGCAAAATCGATCAAAGGATATTGGACTGTATCAGACAGAGGGTTACTGGTGAAGTTGAGCGGAAGACCTTTAGATGTCAAGGTCATACAAGTTTATGCACCAACAGCAGACAGTAGTGATGACAGCATTGATGAATTTTATAATGATTTAGAGAAAGCCTTCAAGAAATGCAAGAATTATGAAGTACATATCATAATGGGTGACTGGAATGCCAAAGTTGGAAATCAACAGGACGGATGCATAGTAGGTAAGTATGGACTATGGGAACAGAATGAAAGAGGTTGCAGACTTGGACAGTGGGCAAAAGAGCATGATGTGATTATTGGAAACACCTGGTATAAACAACACCCGTCTCTCTCCCCCCCCCCTCCCCCTTCTCTCTCTCTCTCTCTCTCTCTCTCTCTCTCTCTCTCTCTCTCTCTCATAATGAAGCGAGTATCTAACATACTCTTTCCACGTGGTCTTTTACAATGTTTGCTTTTTTATGTTTGCCTTTCTGTGCTCAAAACATGTAACTTGTGGAACCTTGACCTCTTTTGTTACATTAACTCATAACCGAAATGCATTATAATATGTTACTCTGCAACAGGCCGAGTGTTTAGAACACGGAGTTTTCTTTCAGGAGACCCGAATTCGAATCCTCGGTAAGATGTTCATTGTTTTCTGTCAAGGGAAAAATGAACATCGTAACCTGCGCAGTCAGCGGACACTGCACAAGCCAGGCGGCCTTAATCCCTCAGGCTCAAGACCCCACTGTCCTATAGCACACAGTACTATAGGCAGTAGATGAATGTGCGGCTTCCCACTGGCATCGCGAGTCATTTAAATTGAACACTTTAAGAAAGCCAACGTTGTCCATGAAGACCTTTGGATTTTAACAACATATGATTCAAAAGCACTTACCATTCAGATGTTCAATGTGGACAAAGGACACATACTGTGAATATAACCAGAATACCTATAAGCTCTTCGAGTTCCCTCTTTTGGGACATCACTTCGCTAGTATTACATTCTTTACTTCTACTGTAATCATGTTCTAGTAAAGCTCACAATCTACTTCTCGTTTTTTATGTGATTCACATACTGGGAATATAGAACGGATATTAAGTAGTTCATGATCACACATCTCTAGATGACGACTTTTGGAGTGAAGCATCGCGTATGCAACTAGTCGTGCTATTCGCATCAGGGGAAATCAGCATCCACACCCTTCGACTTCACATAGGAGAGACTGGACGCTTGTGAGCTTGTACCTGGTGCAGTGACATGGATTCTTTATAACATCATAAACAACAACTTTAGTCTTTACCGTTTGGTATTCATTGGAGTGACATCTTGCCATGTGAGTGTTTCCGGCTTGAACTTGCAACAGCTGCTGAGGTAAACCTGGCCACTGAAGCCACCAATGATGTAGATCTCGTTGTCTAAGGTCACCATCCCATGGTAAGATCGGGGGGCTGCAACAAGTGCGATAATAAGTACGTTACATTAGATACCCGTATTCTATACAGCTTTGCTGATAATGGAAATAATTAGGCTGTAGGTTTCCAATACACCTGTATGGCTGTGAAACGTGATCAATGAGCCGACACGCTGAAAAAAACATCTAATGGCAGCAGAAATGTGGTTTCTGGGGAACATGAAAAGAATATCATGGGCAGATAGGAAGGCCAATGAGCAGTTCCTAAAAGAAACAAATGAAAACTGTGAACTGATTAGAGAAATTAGACGTAGATACTCAAATTTTTTGGGGCGCGTTATGAGAGAAAATAAATTAGAGAACTTGGTGACAACTGGCAAGATTATGGGGAAACGAACATCGGTAAGCAGAGAAGTAAATATCTGGATGGCTTGCTCATATGGCATGGTGGAGACAAGAACACACAGCTGATCCACGACTCTGGTGATTGAGTGATATGGCGAAACATGACCGTCCACGCTTATCTGCATGACACATGATGATGGTGATTCCAATACACCATTATAAGTCACCTCTGCTAAGGAGATGTGTCTGAAGCAAGGTTATAGAAGGCTATACCGGCATACTCCACATTGTGGATGCTCCTCTTGCAATGGCTGGGACATTACACTGTGTTCATCAAGTTTATACAGGAGACAACGGTGCAGATCTAGACAATACATTTCAGTCGAACGACAGAAGAAGGTTTTAAAACTGCCACTTTTCTGACTGTATGACATTTCTATACTAGTACAGATGTTCTCTTCCAGACTCAGTTGAAAATAATATGTTATTGTGTCGGCTTTAAAACTATAAGTATGCTGAATGTGCTTGCCTGCGGTATTTACATTCATTTTGCATGCGATTTTTTTCCCCAGCAGGTATTCATTCATGCTGACTGTACATGGAAAAATTTCGGTCAAATTATTATCTGAATCTTCGATAACTCGAATATTGCCCGGTTTTGCTATTCGTGATTCGCTCACACAACACTTGTGTGAGATATTACGAATGCAATGGAGTATACGTGTATGTGTTCGTGTGTATTTGCATGTGTGTTAGTGTGTGAGTGTATGTCTGTGTGTTTGCCTGTGAATGTGTACATTTTTACAACATGCATGAATATCTGACAGTGTGTACTAATATGTTTAACATTGAATTAGTATTGCTATATAGATAGCCTGATCTGTGGCGAAGGATTTACAGACGCAGTTCGAAACAAAGTTGCGGGCGATTAGGCAGCAGACCGCCTTGCGTTGACATTTCTTACGAAATGGTATGGGTACTGGTCGTTCAGAAAACAATGGTAAACTATTGAACTTAAACTTGCCAAGAGATCACAACAGCAACAAATGCTGGTGTTGAAAAATGATATGCAACTAACTTTTTTTTTAACTATATAGATCAGAAACAGGGAGAGCGAGTACAAAGATTCAATACGTGGTGGCTGCTCACAACAAAAGACTAACATTTCACGGCTGAATCACTAATGTACAAGAATTTTAGATATATATCTTTTTACAGGACGTCGCAGCCACACCCAACATTATTGTGCTGTATGTGAACATCGCTGGAAAGGCAAAGGACATTTTACAACTGAAAATGGAAGTCTTTTCATTTATTCTGGTAGAGACGTCGGGGGTCAGAGTTGAGTGGTATTTTGTTTAGATACAACAACTGCAAAAGCTTTACTGGGGTAAACACAGTTAGTGATAGAATCCTCACTATTAGACTTAAAGGCCGTCCAAAAAACACAACACTTGTACAGATATATGCACCTACTTCAACAGCAGAGGAGGACGAAATTGAAGATTTTTACAACATACTACAAGACACATTAAATAAGATTGGTCATAATGATATAGCAATAATACTGGGACATTTTAATGCAAAAGTAGGTACAGGAAGGGCTGAAAATGAGAGACACGTTTTAGGAAAATTTGGATTGGGAAACAAATGATGCAGGTGACAAATTAATTGAATTTTGCATAGAAAATGAGTTAATGATAGCCAACACACTTTTTAAACAAGACCCAAGAAGTCTCTTCACATGGAAGTCCCCAGACAGTATTACCAAAAATCAAATAGATTATATTTTAATACAAAGAAGATGGAGATCAAGCATAACATCTGCAAAAACCCTACGAAGTGCAGACTGTGATACGGATCATCAGTTATTAGAGGCAGATCTGAAATTAAAACTCAAAAAGCTAACCCGAGGACCAACGCCACTTCGTTTTGATCTTACAAAAATACCAGATGCATACACTGTAGAAGTTAGGAATCGTTTTGGGGTCTTGAAGTCTGTACAAGAGGAAATGATATCTGATGAACTGGCAGTACAAGCTAGAGATATCTTGATAACTGCAGCCAAAGATTTAATTCCGACCACAAACAAGCAACTTAAGCCATGGATTACATCAGACACGTTAGAATTAATAAAACAACGAAGGGAACTGAAACAGAAAGGAGGTGAATCCGATAACAGCAGAATGAAGTATAAATCTTTAACTCGAGAAATAAGAAAGAACACAAGAAAGGACAAAAATCAATATATACAAGATTGCTGTACCAGAACAGAGCAATATCATAAGACTGGAAGGGATTACGAAATGTTCAAAGAAATGAAGTTATTGACAAGAAATGTTCAATCTCAATTGAATATTATCTGTGACAAGATGGGAAATACCTTAACAGAATCTAGACAAATTCTAGAAAGATGGCAGGAATATTGCAGTGGAATGTATGATATGAGTGACAGTGAGGATATGAATGAGATACATGAGCCAACGACAGCAGAGACAGAACCTGAACCCTCATTAGATGAAATTGCATGGGCAATAAAGAACCTGAAGAATGGTAAATCACCTGGATGTGATGAGATACCAACTAAGCTAATTAAAGCGGGAGGAGAAGAAAGCATACACATCTATCACGCATTATGTAAAAAGATATGGAAATATATAAAGAAAAATATTTTAAAAAATTGGAAGAGAACTATCTTCATTCCAATACCAAAAAAGGGCAAACTAAAATTATGCACCAACTATAGAACTGTTGCCCTGATCAGTCATGCAAGTAAAATTCTACTAAAAATAATAATGTTAAGACTTCGTAAGAAAATGGAAGAAGAAATTAACGTGTTCCAAGCTCTATTTAGACAAGGAAAAGGAACAAGAGATCACATATTCAACATGCGTTTAATAATAGAGAAGTGCAGAGAATCTAATGTAAACCTATTCTCATGTTTTGTGGATTATTCAAAGGCGTTTGACTGTGTACAACATCAGAAACTTTGGGAAATCATGAGGAATATGGGCTTTCCACCATATGTAATACTCATAAGAATGCTCTATCTAGACCAACAAGCAGTGGTTAGAATAGATGGCGAGACATCAGATTGGTTTGACATCAAGCAAGGAGTCCGTAAAGGATGTGTGCTGTCCCCGTATTTGTTTAACCTGTACGCCGAGAATATAATGAGAAATGTAAGAGATTATATAAATAGGGAGCTATATGATGCCCTAACTATCGGTGGTCTTGACATAATAGAGATTCGGTATGCTGATGATACAGTGTTGCTATCCACAACACAGACTGGTATAGACAACCTAATAGCCTCAACCCAATTGAATAGTGAAAATCACAACTTGTATCTCAACATTGCAAAAACAAAGATAATGCACACAGATAAAACCACGATGGAAAAAGAAATATATGTTAATGAGGAATAGTTGGAGGTGGTGGAAAATTTTGAATATCTTTGGGCATTTATTACCAACAACGGTGACACAATGAAAGAAATTAAACGACGACTATCAATTGCTCTTCAAGGACTAAAACAACTGAATAAATTATGGAATGAGACAGACATTGCAACAATCGCCTGTGAGACCTGGACACTTACTAAACAATCTGATCAGCGCATTTGAATATAAATGTTATAGACGAGTTATAAGAATATCTAGGGTAAAGAAAACAACAAATGCAACAATACTTCAAGAGCTGAATATTGAAGAAGGTTGGCTATTAAAAACGATAAAACAAAGAAAATTGAAATATTTTGGTCACTTGAAACGTCACGACAGTTTGGACAGAATAATAATGGAGGGGTATATGCCTGAGAAGAGAGGAAGAGGAAGGCCAAAGAGAAGATGGGTGCAGGATGTGGTGGATGATCTCCAGATGGGTGTATCGGACGCGGGACATCTTGCTTATGATCGAGAGGTTTTCCGGAAGGTTGTCCGGAAGGTTGTTATGGGAGCGAGGTTCTGCAAAGGACGTCTACTGAATGAATGAATGAATGAATGAATGTTATCGCTTGGCAAGTATACGTTCAGTAGTTTACAAGGGACGCAGAGGTGTTTCCAGGGCACCAGGGTCGGGTTATATACTGGCCAAGACCTATTGACGCGTCCTCGTCGAGCGTCCTGGGCAACAGGTCCCTTCGGGGTCCTGGCTAAAGTCAGTAGGATCGTTGATTCCTCCGAAGTCGGAGAGTGTCTGCCTGTACGGCGAGGAACCACCAGTCTGCACACCAATAAGCCAGACATGGGACAACGGATACTCACGCAAACCTCAGGTCCTGTATGACATCACACTGATGTTGGACAACAGGATGTCTTCATCCGACATACAGGACTTCGCGTTGGAGCTCAAGCCAACGAACATAAGCAAGCAAGCAAGTAGTTTACAAGAAGTCGAAGTAAATAACAATAACCCGTGTAAAGTCATATTGTTATCCTGTATTCACAGTTATCTCCACTTATCTCAATTATTATAATCCCCAACAGTTCAAAGTTGATGACTCTCACAAGAGACAAACAAGCGTATAAACAATCCAGTACATATAGTTGTCATAATATATTCAGTGTGTGAATTTCTTTCAGAAATGTGAGGAAAAACTACTACTACTACTACTACTACTACTACTCTACTACTACTACTATTACTACTACTACTACTACTACTACTACTACTACTACTACTACTACTACTACTACTACTACTACTACTACTACTACTTCTTCTTCTTCTTCTTCTTCTTCTTCTCCTTCTTCTTCCTCTTCTGCTTCTTCTGTGTAACTATGTAACCATTCCTCCTTACACACAGCTATTTGATTCCCTTGCCGAAGCCTGACAAAGACCACACAAAAATTCAGGGATATCGAATTATAACCATGCAGAATACAATAGGCAAGCTGCTGGAGAAGGTAATTGCCAGTAAATTATCAAGCCGACTAGAGAGACAATGTGTTTTCCCACCTACCCTGGGTGGGTACCGTCCAAAAAGAGAAACCTGGACCAATGCAGCAGTCTTTGCCCATGATGTCTATGAAGGTTTCCACTCAGGCACTGAAACCGTTGCTGCAGCGATTGATCTTGAGGACGCATACAACAGAGTACCACTGGATTTTTTAATGTTTCAGCTTCTTGAACTAAACGTAAGACCATTCCTCCTTAGTTGGATCGCTGCAGCCCTCTTCCAACGGAAAGTAGATTTTAGATGTGGCAGTTGGACTTCGGAACCAACAACAATATATCCTGGCCTACCACAGGGATCACCATTATCTCCGGTACTGTTCAACGCCTACACAGTGAGAATCACCAGTGAGCAGATCACTGGACCTGGCAGGACATTGTCATATGCCGATGATGTTTTAGTGTATCGTCAGGGTAAGGATAGAGAGGAGGTTGCTGTGGAACTACAAACCGAACTCAATCGCATAAGTACTTGGTGTGATGAAGCTGGGGCAATGGTCAACCCAACAAAGGCAACAGTGACTTGGTTCTCGTTGAATAATCATATTGTCAACAATCCAACACCAACTGTAATGCTGTGTTCAGAGACGGTGGAAAGAACGCAGGCAATGAATTACCTGGGGATATGGTTTGATCGAAGCCTTGCTTATATTGTGCACATAGACCAGGTGATAACAAAGGCCAAGCGGGGTTTGGCAGCGATGCGGGTGATGGCGGCAGCAAACTGTGAGCAGCGCTATCTATGTCTTCTGTACGAGGGGCTGGTCATGTCTGTTTTGGAGTATGCAATGGCAATCCTGACTCTCAGTCATAAGCAGATAGAAAGGATGGAAAGGATACAGAATGAAGCTATGCGCATTATTCTTGGATGTACAAGAGATACAGCATGCAGGGAGATGCGCTACCTTCTTGATTTTCCAACCATTGAAGAGAGAATACAAGTTTGCAGGGCACGCGCCTACCTCAGAATTAACGCAAACACACAACATCCACTGCATAGTGAAATTAGGAAGGTGAAGGGCAGCAGGTTAAAAAGATGACGGTCGTGGATGGGTCACGCCGAAGACATTCTTCAACAGGTGTGTTCACTTGATTACTTAGAACCTGGCGAGGAGTGGGTGCAAGTGCCAACAGACTTCTGCACATCCTTTTCAGTTTGCATCCAACTAGATAGAAAATGCAGACAAGAAAATCCGGCTGCTGTTGAGGCTGAAGTACAAGCGTTGATTTTCGAGAATTCGCTAGACGGTGACGCGGTCATCTACACAGATGGGTCGGTCGTCCGACATGTGAGAAGCTCATGGGCCTTTACAGCTCGGGCCGGAGGGAGAATTGTGAAGGAGGACTCTGGTGCTTTCACTGAAACCACAAGTAGCCTGACCATGGAAGTCATGGCAGTAAGTAAAGCAATAACATGGCTCGAGACACAGACATTCACTAGGGCATGTTTCCTTAGCGTCTCAATGAACATGATCAAGAGGATAGAGGAGGGGTCGATCCGAAGAGAATGGTTGCTGCCTCTGGAGCGGTCTCGGCTGACAAAAATTAGGTTTGAATCAAACATGGTACATAATCAAATGAACAAGTAAGTAGTATACAATGTAGGATTCGGTTATGATTTGCCGGAGCCTCCGGCAATTGACCTTGACCTCGGCTGATTTTCACTCCCCCTCGGTCATGTAGTTGGGTAAGGGGTGGTATGTAGGGGTAATATATCTCTTATATTTTGGGTTGTGTAGTAAACATGTGTGTACCACATAATCAACATGAAGCACCCTCTTGCAGTGGTCAACAAGAAAAATCATTCATACCACTAAAAAACCAAAGAGTTCGTTTTCATAACTTTTTATTTTTCATCATATTTCCAATAGTGTGTAGAAGAGTCAAACCATTTTTATTGACAAAGTACATTCATTTTTATTGGTCGTGACAAACGTGACATTGGGTCTTTTATATAGACATTTCACACATATGACCACTTTAATAGAACATATGGACACCAAACAGTAGAAAACATATAGCGGCATTACCTACCAATTTCATAGTGTCGGCTGTAATGGTCTCGGCCGGATCTTTGTCCCCTTGGCGATGGGCATTAGACACTGTTTCCCCAAATTGTTTAAAACAACTAACCGGTCGATACTCTATTGTCTGATAGATGTGTGTAACCACCAACCCATGAGCAAGATACCACTTTAAAAGAGGGGTGGCTAATAAAGTTTTCTTCCCGAAATAACTACCAATCAAAGTCCGTCGTGGAGTACTCAGTAGTTTATTTTTTATGGCGTATTCTTTCATAAACTCCCCAATGTCGTCTCTCGACACTTCCGTGTTCTTAAAAATAGGGAGCATTTCGGCAAAGAACTTCTGTAAATCAGCCGGGGTCTCAATATCGCATTCAACCAACCCGAAAAATGTATCACTTTTTACAACCTCGATGATCTGTTTTTCACTCAACCCCAAGGAAGTTGTGTGGGTTCCCGTAAGAAACGCTTTAATCAACTCAATTATTGACAGATTTGTCTGTTGTACTCTGTTTTATTAAACTTATCAACATGGTAAAATGTACCACGTTTGGTCACGCCCACCGACATGGCACACGATGACTGAAGAATTACTACCCTACACAAAAACCCCATCTAATTTATTTAAAATTAATAAATAAGCTGGTAGTGTTTTGTTATGTCTTTTCGCTACAAACTTGAGTGAGAAGTCTTATCGACATCGTTAAATTTATACAAGAGACAATATCACAATCATAGACATATTTCAATCGAACAAAAGAAGAAGCGACACATGATAATGATAGACCCAGAGCGGTTACCGGTATGAAACACAGTGTATTCTTTTTTCGGCGTTACAAAGTGTCTATCTTCTTATCTGTGGGCGTAAGTGAAAGAGATACCAAAAAAGAAAAATACTAGACAACGGTATATTGATGAACAGCGGTTTAACGCTTGCGAACGAATTTTAAAAATTAAAAAAAAATTAAAAAAAAAAAAATTCACACTTTGAGGATCGAACCACTTCCAACCGAACACGGGCCGGGTGCTTTATCAACTAAGCTATTAATTCTGGTAACGCTGATCTTACAAAGCAAAGATACAACAGCAACGTGTCAAGTGTGACTGTCGGAGATGGTAAACAAAAGAATTACAGCGATAGACAAAACATATTTCTAGAACAGACATTTAAAAAACATATTAGACAAAAAATTACTCCCTCACTTATGTTTAAGCACCAATAAAGTATGGTTCTCAGTTGTATAAAAAAGTAACATAATTTATATGTACAACTGTGCTATGCTTACTTGGGGGAAAGTCAGATTTAGATAAAATTATTCAAATATCAGAAAAATTAACCTTGTAATATTTAATAATACCAAGTTTTAAGTATTTTAAAAGGCAATATAGCATAATAAACCATTCTTATATATTTTAAAAAATTATTTATGTACGCAAACTCGGAACAACTACGCGTCTTATGACACCTTAAACGTGTAATAAAATAACTTTGATAGGTCAAAAAGTATTAAAACTTATAGTCAAATGAAAGATTATGATGTCGTTGATTTCAAAAACCAATTTTGATGGTGTTTTACGAAATATATCAAGAGATATTGATATTATAAACTCAGCGTGTTGCACATTTGTGGCTAATTTCATTACGTTACGAATTTTGTCCGGAGCTGCGTGTTGGCAAGCTTTCTCGTATGACCGCGCACGTTAACAAAACACCGGTCACAGTGCAGTGTGTTTATTCGCCAAGACGAACACTGAGGCTCGCCTTGTAAGTGTTTTACTAACACGATAATTAGATTTAATTTTGATATCATCAGAATAAATCTAAATTTCGCCATGTTCTGGGTGAACAAATGGTTATATTTTTTCGTTTCGCTCTGTACAAAACCCACACTTCTTTATTTTCTTTCGCACAACACATAGCTGTCTTTGGTGTTCTGAAATCAACTTGGCTGACACTATCATCATCAAATGATGTAGGCATTCATGACGCTGTCTTTGGTGTTCTGAAATCAACTTTGCTGACATACCACTACCATAATTTCTAATCTCTGTATGTTACTGAGATAACAGTTGTCACGATGTTCATGCATCTCTTACATGATCGAAGAAAGTTGTTTCTTTTCTAGTTGTTAGACAGGAAATTCACCTTACAAACCAGCTGCTTCTAATTTTTTGTTACAACATTCACTCCCACACACCAAAACTATTTACCACTCTCTTATATTTTCATTTTCTAAAATTTTGTTTGTCCTGTTCATTAATCTCTTGTACATCATCCATCTGATAATAACCCCCTAGGTAATTTATCCACTTGGTTAAGAATGTTTCTATGTCACCTTTGGTGTCACCACTGTTGGTATCCCCGGTTACACTTTTCTCCGTAAGTAACGACCACTGTGAGAATCAGCACTGGTTCATACTTATAATGTGAGCCGTTCGCTCAATGGCAAACTACTGATCGTAAGCTTGTCTAGAAATCAGCTGAAAGCTGTTGACAGCGATGTCCTGTAAAACATTTACTTTCTTTTGATACCATTATTAATATTTTCTTGATAGAGCACTCCATATTACTACAATACCCAACAATTATAGATCTGCTGCATTATCTATCCCCCAAAACTGTGTCTTTATATCTTCCGAATTGTATTCCTGGGTTCTTTCTGGTGTCTCATAAATTCCCCAAGGCACGAGCCCACGCGAGCAGGAGGGAAAGAGAGAGGCAACAAGGTCTGTTTTCACTTGCTCTCTTTTCGTTTTTACTTGGTGGTACTTGCTTTCGGTATTCCTTTTCAAAGGAATGTAACACAACAGTCATCTACACAAGGCTTTTAATGCACATGTGAATGTTATCACGTTGATAAGGCTGTGTACGGCAAATTAGCTATGTTTGAAAATCTACAAATTGATGGGGAAAGAAAAACATATTGGATCTGTCATGTGGATTGCTAATGAAATAGGTAAATATCAGCCAATTAAAAGGGGTGTGTAATGTTTTTTCCCCTTGTACACCAGAAATATATGAAAAGATTATTGCGGGACATCAATAGATAGGCAGTCTTGATTGTAGACAAGGAACAGAACCTGCAACAATTAATAGACGTGAACAACTAGGATTAGAACTAAAAAGACACAGATTATTAGGAAAACACCACAAGTAAATAGGAAAATAAGTACAATTATCTCGGAACAGTTCTGATGGGCAATGGTTTGAAGAGATTACAAGAATCGCCACGGCGAATGTAGCCTTTAGCAAGACGAAACTGACCAAAAAGATAGCAATTAGAAAAAGAAAGGGTTGAAGTGCTTCATACTTTTGTATCGAGGTGTGGACCAGGCTGAAAAACATCTGATGGAAATGTGGAGAAAAGATACCACGGGCAGAAAATAATCTACAAGAAACAAAATGAAAAGCGTAAATAGATTATAGAAATTGGACATAGAAAAAAAATTAAATGGGCATTTTATGAGAATTAAACATGGTAACAACTGGCAAGATCGAGAGGAACAGACCGAGAAGTAAATACCTGGAAGGCTTGGTATGGTCGAGACCAGATCCACGACTCTAGTGATCGAGTGAAATGGTAGAACATGACCGCTTAGTGACATGATGGGTGAATAGATGTGTAACCCCATGATAAGCAAAAAGATGTCATCAGAATAAAGCTAAAATTCACCATATTCTGAGCACAAAGATTGAAAAGTCCTAGCGACATGATGTATGGATAGATGTGTAACCACATGATAATCAGATTGATGTCATCAGAATAAATCTAAAATTCACCATATTATGAGCACAAAGATTGTAAAGTAAGAATGTGATGTGATGGGGACACTTCGGGCCGTGTGTTTGTTGTTTCATTTATCTGTTAATGGTTTGTATCAGTGTTTGTGCGTATGACTAAAAACGTGTCTGTCTGTATGTCTGTGTGTATCTGCTTATTTGTCGTCGGGTTTCTCTATATGGATATACTGGTATCTATGACTGCGTGTCCATCTATCTGTCTGTGTGTCTATCTATATGTCTGGCTGTCTTTTTATCTGTCTGTATGTCTGGTTGTCTGTATCTGGTTATTTGTCGTTGGATTTCTCTATATGGATATACTGGTGTCTATGACTGCGTGTCCATCTATCTGTCTGTGTGTCTATCTATATGTCTGGCTGTCTTTTTATCTGTCTGTATGTCTGGTTGTCTTTTTATCTGTCTGTATGTCTGGTTGTCTGTATCTGGTTATTTTGTCATTGGGTTTCTCTATATGGATATACTGGTGTCTATGACTGAGTGTCCATCTATCTGTCTGTGAGTCTATCTATATGTCTGGCTGTATGTCTGGTTGTCTGTATCTGGTTATTTGTCGGTGGGTTTCTCTATGTGGGTATACTGGTGTCTATGACTGGGTGTCCGCCTGTGTTGTTGTTGTTGTTGTTGTTGTTGTTGTTGTTGTTGTTGTTGTTGTTGTTGTTGTTGTTGTTGTTGTTGTTGTTGTTGTTGTTGTTGGTCACTCTAAGACCTCTAATGTTAGCACAACGACCAGCCTATAAAGAACTCACAATGAGAGTGTGTATGACTGATTGTGTGTGATATTCTGAGAGATTGGATTAAAATTTACTTGTGTATGGTAGTCCGGATTACAGGGTATCCTTCTTTCTTCTATGGAGCACTTTTGTGAAGTATAGATGAATCATGGTTATGTGAACCCATGGAAGCATTTGGATGAAGTGTAACAACATATTGTTGGTTATGGTCACAGATTAAAACAGTCACTGTCCAGAAGGAAAGTAATGTGCTTTCGGCAAAGCCAAGAACCCCATAACAACCAGGTGGTGGAAACTTTCGAATATATTGATTACCAACAATGACACAGTGAAAGAAATTAAAACGACTGGCAGTTGCTCTTCAAAGACAACTTAATAGAGTGGGACAGATAGAACTACAGAAAATTATGTTTTTAAGAGTATTCAACTTACGCCTGTGAGACACTAAACACGTCATAAAGGCACTTGAATATAAATGTAATAGAGGGGTTCTAAGAATATCTTACTTTACTTCAAGAATATTGAAGATGGTTCTTTAAAGACAAGCAAAGAAAATTGGTATATTTGGTCACTTGAAACGTCATGAAAGTTTGGAGAGAACAATAAGGGTGTATGTCTTGGAAGTCCCAAAAGAAGATGATCTCCAGTTGGTTGTAATGGACATCTTGTTTGTGATCAAGAATTTTTAATTTTCTATATTTTCGGCGGGTTTTTATGGGAATGAGATTCTGCAAAGGACATGCTACTGAATGGTAGTAGTAAGGTATGTGTGTACACATTTAGATTTCAGGATCACCCAGGAATATTTTCTTATATACACTTTTCGCAACAAGACAATTAATTTTCAAAGTTCACACATTAGAATACTTCTGGTTTCATTTAAAACAAACTTTACTAAAATAGTTTCCTGTATAAAGTGAAATAGTGCCACGTGTTAGAAGTTGATACATCAGAAGCCGACTTGGGACCTTTTCGATATATAACTATTGTAACCAAAGGTGTATTTTAATGGTGGTTAGTGATGTCTATATGGGTTAAATATAATCATATCATTGACGATGTGTTAGAGATGTATGACTCTTCATCGGTCTGTGTAACAGTCTTGGTCATAATTAAAGTGGGTTACACCAGGTCAAAGGTGGTTCGGGTTGGAAACATACATCTGGAAGACGTGGACATAAATGACCAAAGTGGGCTTCCGGTCACATGACCGACATCTCGGAAAGAACATTTGTGTTAATTTCTTATCTGTTTTCTGATTGGTTAATTCAAAATGTCCCTCAGACCACTACAGGAGATATGACCTATGTGATTTTGATGTTATCTGTTCTCTGATTGGTTGATTCAAAATATCAGGCAGACCACTACAGGGGATATACCCTTTGTGATTTGATGTTATCTGTTCTCTGATTGGTTGATTCAAAATGTCCCTCAGACCACTACAGGGATATACCCTTTGTGATTTGGTGTTATCTGTGTTCTGATTGGTTGATTCAAAATGTCCCTCAGACCACTACAGGGATATACCCTTTGTGATTTGATGTTATCTGTTCTCTGATTGGTTGATTGATGTTGTTCATTTCAGCTATACACCTCTCTCACGCAGACAGTATCAAAACCCGTGACGAAACGAAGGCCAAGTCTTTTTCTCCTTTTCGCATTCAACGAAGAAGGATGTTTTGCTTCAACAGATATTAAATTCAATTGTTACATTGTGTAAGGAACCTATTTTCCAGTAAGGGCTATAATCTGTGTCTTCTTACTATTCAGTTCCACCCCTAGTTATTGACTGCGTGGGTCTACTAAATGTTGCAGGTCCTCTTCATTGTATGTAATCAGACTGTGTCATCTGCCTAGCTGTTATTGTTTCCTTTCATGTCTTCTATATTTCTGGAAACAGTTTCATTGTACAAGCCGACATTACACATACCCATCTCACACCTCTCTCAATAGGCTGAAATTGGTCTACTTCATTATCAATTTTTATGGTAGCTTGTAGTTTTCATTATATGTTTTTACATGTCTAAGGTCTTTTCCAGCCGTTTGTAGATCATCAGTTCTAAAGTATTAAGCATTTATGCTATGATGCTGTCTGAACCGGGCTTTTGGTAGCTTTCATATGGTTAGAGCCTCCACATTCAAAACGGTGGCCCTTCCTTATTATATTCTTCTCTGTTAACTTCATAAAGGTTTTTTCAATATTCTGATCATACGTGTAAAAGCTATTCTATTATTTTATCCATCTGTTGTCTTTAGGTAGCCTTCTGCTGATCTTTGCTTAGTAAGTGGTTGAATTCTTTTGCTATTAGTTTCGTATTTTACTGTTGCGTTGTTTTTTTTAATTTCTAAGCACTGAGAGTTTCTTTGACCTCTTATATAATATTCTGAGTTTTCTGTGATTATCTTCATATTAGCCAAATTTATCTTTGTTTCCATTAGTTGTTTCAAGAATCCCTATCTTATTTTACTTTGTTATATCTATAATATTTATCCTTTCACCAGGTTGAAAAGTTGCTGACAGATCGAAGCCATTACATACAAGGAAGTACAATCTCGAGGCTATTACGTACAAGGAAAGGAAGGAAACTGTCTACCACTGGTATGCCTTCAACGTTTTTCATATTAAACATCACTAAATATTTTCAATCCTAAATACTGTTCCTTGGTGGTCATATTCAGCAATGTTCATTAGTATATCACAGTTGTGTCATCCAATATAAAATAACACAGAGAATAGAATTACAAACAAACAAAAAAATAAAAAATAAATAAATAAATAAAATAAAAAAATAAAAAAAATATTTAAAAAAATTTACAAAAGGTCATTGTTTGTCTTCACCATCTCCTACATAAGGACTGGATGTGAAGAAAACAGAGAAAATGAAAATATAATACTAAGTGTTATGTGACGGTATAACCTCAGTTGCCATATCTTCCTTTTGGTATGTCTTATAAAATATTTCCTGTAGATATGTCATATGGTTGCAAAATATCTATAATGATGTTTGTTATTCTCCACAGCTGTTTGCTGCCCAGTGCTTACTCGAGATTTATACAGGTGTGGAACGATAGGAACCTACAAACTAATTTTCACTATCAAGACGTTATCTATTGGATCCACACAAAGTCTTACTATCATCAAAGCCAACACCGGAAACTATTGCCTAACATTATCAAGCCGTTACCAGGAACTATAATAACAGGAAAAGCTACCAACTACACAAGATCTTAATATCACCTTATCATCAACCGGAAACTATTGCTTCATATTACCAATACCGGAAGTTAAAAGTGTATTTTGGTGAATAACACTGTCTAATACCAAGATCTGTAATTTGGAAAAGTTTGGATACACAAGAGCTTATCAC
The DNA here is from genome assembly GCA_963921405.1 of Cepaea hortensis. Taxonomy (NCBI): domain Eukaryota; kingdom Metazoa; phylum Mollusca; class Gastropoda; order Stylommatophora; family Helicidae; genus Cepaea; species Cepaea hortensis. The sequence continues at coordinate 43,168,053 of OY992877.1, forward strand.
CGGAAACTTGACTCATCATCACAGTTCTGTCTATCACTATGGCCACTACTCAGAATGTCTTTCTGTGTCCTACATGTGACAAAGCCTTCACTGAACAGCGCAATCTCACACGTCACATTAACACCGTACACAGCACCACAACTCACAAGTGTCACATATGTTATAACTCATACAAAAGAAAAGACGACCTAAAGTGCCACATTAAAAAGCATCACCAGACATCATCAATGGACACTACACCCTCAATGCACACTACACCCTCAATTTCAAACACGGACACTACAGCACCAAATACTACTGCATCAAGCACCACAGAACGTAAAAGAAAAGCTCCCACAGACACACATACACCTAAAAAACAGAAACTTGGACAAGTTGAAACAGAAACACCAGACAACCTCCCTGATGAAATCCAACCCACATATAGGGAAAACTGGGATAGTATCAGGACACATCACAAGTGTGGTAAACACATGTCAGTCTACACATACTACATTAGCCCACAGACACAGCACCCTATCGACTGGACAGACACACTATACAAGGTCTTTAATACTCAGACAAACCGATTCAAGATCAATTATTCCCACCATTTAATTCTGAGACATAGAGAAACACAGGACCTTAGATTCTTTCATGCATCATTTAACAACGCTCCCGTTTTAGAATTTCCAGCTTTAATTAATAACAGATACGACTTTGACGACTTCATCAAGACAGTTCATCAACATGACATCCTTACATATGCTATGCAGCAACGACCAGACACCAAATACAGTGTAGAGACAGTAGCTGCTACGTCATTTTATATTTTTCACATTCCTGATTTTCCTATTGGTTGCTGCCTGACTGATATTCCCGAATACATTACCCACAACCAAGCCATCAATATATTACAACACGACTCTAGTTCTAAGCCATACACTGATAATCTTTGTTTTTTTAGAGCTCTAGCTGTACACAAAGGATCACCAGTTACAAATCTTAGGAAATCAACAAAAGAGTATGCTAATAAGTGGAAAGAGTATCAGAACATAGAGTCCCTAACTAATTTTCCAGGTATTAAACTTCTTGATGTCCTCAATTTAGAAGAATGCTTTGCTCTCAATGTAGACATTTTTGAGTATGATGATAACCACTCACTGGTACCAAAGCTTAGAGGTAGTGGAACATACGATGAAACGTTAAGACTGTTGTTTTTTAAAGAGCATTTCATGCATATTGAAGATATTGACAAAGCAGCTCACGCTTTTAGTTGCCCAAAATGTGGGAAGTTGTGGAAGACTTTTTGGGAAATGGAACGACATGAAAACAGTTGCAATGGTGGTAAAACTGTTGAACATTTTAAAGGAGGGGTTTACAGTCCACCTGAAACCGTCTGGGAACTAATTGCTGACCAAGGCATCCCAGTCGATCCTAAGTATGTTTACCCGTACAGGGCTACATACGATTTTGAATGCTTCTTTGAGTCTTCAAATCTTCCTAGTGATAGTAATTGAACAACATTTTTAGCAAAACATGTTCCCATGTCGTGTTCAGTCGCGTCCAACGTTCCTGGGTTTGAGAAGCCTGTTTGTTTTATTTCAACTGGTGATCCCCAAGATCTGGTGAATAGGATGCTTGATCATTTGACCCGAATCGCTGATGCAGCGTATTCAGAACTACATGCTAAGTTCGAAGATGTGTACACTGCACTAGAGGCGATAAATGAGAACACTTTAATTGACAGGTTCGATGCATACTTGAAAGATCTACCGGTCCTGGGGTTCAACTCTGGAAAGTACGATATCAACCTCATCAAGCCATACTTATTTTCTTATTTCATAAAATCAGAGGAAGTCTCGTGCAATTTTGTTGTCAAGAGAAACAATAATTTTATGTGTATTGCCACAGATCAATTGAAGTTTCTGGATATCAGTAACTATTTAGCACCAGGTTTCAACTACTCAAAGTACCTAGCCGCTTACAAAATTAAAGAAACTAAGGGACATTTCCCTTATGAGTTTATAACTAACCTTGAAAAACTAAAAGAAACACAGTTACCCCCACACGAGGCCTTCTTTTCAAAACTAAGAAATTGTAATATTACTGAGACAGAGTATAAAGAGTGTCAGAAAGTGTGGGTAGATAATAAGATGGCCACATTAGAAGACTTTCTAGTGTGGTATAATAACAAAGATGTTCAGCCTTTTATTAAGGCATTAGATAAACAGGTCACATTCTATAAAGATTTAGGTGTAGACATGTTTAAGGATGCCATTTCTGTCCCTGGAGTAACCTTAAAATATCTTTTTAGGACTCTGCCCAAAAACGTACTGTTTTCACTATGTTCTGAGAACGAGAAAGACCTGCACAAAACACTTAGAGACAATATTGTAGGAGGGCCGTCCATAATCTTTCATAGATACCATGAGATAGGTCAGACACGCATCAGAGGGGGTGAGCTTGTTAAGAGTTTGAAAGGGTATGACGCTAACGCTCTCTACCTGTGGGCTCTAATGCAAAAGATGCCCACGGGTTTTCCTGTCATTCGAAAGGCAGAAGATGAGTTCAAGACTCATAAGGGTAGATTTTACACTGTTCAGTGCAGAGAGTGGCTAGCGTGGATAGAGCATAGTGAGAATATAGAGTTGAGGACACAGTTCAATGGGCGGGAGATGGCGCTGGGCCCGCGTCATATTAGAGTAGATGGTTGGGATAGGGTGAATACAACCGTGTATCAGTTTCACGGATGTCTATTCCATGGTCACCCAGACTGTCCCCTGACTCGTGGTATTGACATAAATCCAGTAAATAAGATACCTCTGACAGAACTATATGACAACACCTGTGACATTCACGACTACTTGGTTAACGAGGTGAAAGTTAAAGTAGTAGAAATGTGGGAATGTGAGTGGCGGAACCTTAAAAAGACCAATAGTGACGTTAAGGGTTTTGTCAAGGCCAGATTCCCATATGTCAAACCATGGCATAATAAAAAGACCATTAACAAAGAAAGGATTCTAAAGGCTGTAAGAGCTGAGAGTTTGTTTGGGTTGATAGAGTGTGATATCCACGTGCCAGACAAATACAAAGAGCGCTTCGCAGAGATGACACCAATATTCAAAAATATTGAAGTGGGCAGAGAGCATATAGGTAAGTTTATGTGTGAGTACGCCCAGTCACATAAACTGCTGTCAAGTGCCAGACGGACACTTATAGGTAGCTATATCGGAGAAAAGATCATGTTAGCCACGCCATTATTAAAATGGTATCTGGAACATGGGCTAGAGGTCACCCATGTGTACCAAATCATTGAATATAAGCCAGTTAGCTGCTTCCAAGAATTTGGTGATATGGTTTCTGATGCCAGAAGAGAAGGTGACAGTAATACAACCTCTACCGTTAAGGCTGAAACCATGAAATTATTGGGGAATGCCGCTTACGGCAAAACTCTAACCAATAAGGCCAAGCACACCAATGTTTCCTATTGTAAGGGTGAAGACACAACCAAGTTAATAAATAATCCCTTATTTAAGAAGATGACACCACTGACCGAAGACATATTTGAAGTAGTAAAAGGGAAAAAGACAACAGTCTGGGATCTCCCCCTTCAGATAGGTTTTTTCGTTTATCAGTATGCCAAATTAAGAATGTTGGCTTTCTACTACGATTTTCTAGACAAATTTATCTCTAAAGACGACTTTCAGCTTTGTGAAATGGACACTGACTCTCTTTACTTAGTGCTTAGCGCCAACTCACTCTCTGAAGTAGTTAGACCACACCTTAGAACAGAGTATGATAGAGTCTATACTCAGTGGTTCCCGTCTGAAGTCTGCTCTGAACATAAAACTACTACCTGTCAGGCTTGCCAGATTATCAAAGCTTATGAAAAGAGAACCCCTGGTCTTTTCAAGTTAGAATACGAAGGGGATGGAATGGTATCCTTATGTAGTAAAACATACCATTGTTTCGGAGACTACAATAAAACAAGCACAAAGGGCCTCACCAAACACCACAACACACACCTAGACAGACAAACATTTTTAGATGTACTTGACACACAGACAGCGACTGGAGGGACAAATGTAGGTTTCAAAACACAAGACACGTCTATCTACACATACACACAACACAGAAACTCGCTATCCTATTTCTACATAAAACGTCAAGTTCACAAAGACAAGGTCACTACATCACCCCTAGACATATAACACGTCCTAGTGTACTTATGTATATATGTTTTCTAATGTTTGGTGTCCATATGTTCTATTAAAGTGGTCATATGTGTGAAATGTCTATATAAAAGACCCAATGTCACGTTTGTCACGACCAATAAAAATGAATGTACTTTGTCAATGAAAATACACGTATGTGATGTCAACACTTGTTGACTACACACTATTGGAAATATGATGAAAAATAAAAAGTTATGAAAACGAACTCTTTGGTTTTTTAGTGGTATGAATGATTTTTCTTGTTGACCACTGCAAGAGGGTGCTTCATGTTGATTATGTGGTACACACATGTTTACTACACAACCCAAAATATAAGAGATATATTACCCCTACATACCACCCCTTACCCAACTACATGACCGAGGGGGAGTGAAAATCAGCCGAGGTCAAGGTCAATTGCCGGAGGCTCCGGCAAATCATAACCGAATCCTACATTGTATACTACTCAAGTACTATAATGTAAATTTCCGTTTACTGAGCATTGAAATTGCTGAAGATAACATGAACGGAGCAAATAACACGATTAAACTAGTGTTGCGATACATCATCTTACTGTTCAAATGGAAGGTCACATATTGCGATATATTATTCTTTTCCACTGAATCAGTTAAATGTATAAGTAGATACCGCTATACGTAGATTTGTAAGGAGAATTAATTATATCTTTCTGTGGACTATGCAATAGCATGGCAAGACATAGAAAAGAGCAGTTGAATGTTTTCTGTACGGTCGACTAGCCACGAACAAAAGAAGATGATTTCTAAAAATGACACGAGTTTTGCTGCCAGTGTTAGAATTTATACAAAACAGATAGTTCATCGGTTAAAAACGAAGACAAATATATGTCTATGTCGAAAACGGCATATCATCTTAGTGAACAATATTCCACTGAACTATATGTACACTGTCTATATGATAATTTATATGAAAACATAATAGTTGCTAAGATTGCTTTGTTGAAATCATACACGCGGACTTCATGAAACACGTGTCTAGTCCACAACAAGGATAAAGATTAATAACTTGTATATGTGTATTATCATATAGTGTTTTTCATGTAGTTGTATCGGTGTTTGTTGCTCTTGCGCTGACGAAGGCTTTGGCAGCAACGTCCATTTTGTTACCCATGATCATGTATTAGTAAAGCTTACCTTCTTCTTCGTAGTTGTTAAGATCACACATTGTTTCAGGTGAATTTTCTACACACACCCCTCCCATAATGTTATACTGTTAATTGTGTGTAATCTGCTCACCAAATTCATAGGGACAGATAATAGACCAAAGCCAGGTGCGACAGTCAAACGCCTCCACAAGATTTAGGGGGAAGCCAAAGTTGGACCCTCCAATGACAAACATGATGTCGCGTGGAAGGCGAGGAGAGAACATGGCCCCGTCAACTTCATTCATCTGTTGCTTCTGTAGCTGGAGCACCGATTCCATCACCTACATGAGACAAAAAACACACGTCCGTTTCTTTCTAGTGAGTTAAGAGTTAACATATCCAGCGATATTGTCATGTGACCACGGCTATTTTTCTGCCTTTGACACTTTACAAACAAATAAGGCTGCACTGATATCTTACTTCCTTACTTTGTTTGGTTTATATGTGATCACTACAAGGGAAAAAATTGCCTATGCCAATCACATTAGTACCAACAGGAGGAGAACATTGATGGTATACAACAATCGAACTGACTTTTGCTATATAGGCAGAGTTGCTTTTAATGTAAGCGCAGAGAGGTGGTTGATAAAGAAAATGAAGTTGGTCAGTTACGGCTTTCTGCCTACATTCAAATAATCTCTGGTTATAAAACTAGACGGATTGATGAATCATATGCAAATATTCTGTCAAAGGTCAATCAATCAATCAATCATGTGCCATGCCGGAAAGCGTGGGCGGTCATGATTCGCCATTTCACTCGATCACCAGAGTCGTGGATCAGCTCAGTGTTCCTGTCTCGTCCATGCCATGTGGCCAAGCCATCCAGGTATTTTCCTCTCGGTCTTCCTCTTGGTCTGTTCCACTCGATCTTGCCAGCTGTCACCAAGTTCTCCAGTCCATTTCTTCTCATAACATGTCCAAAAAATTTTGACTGTCTACGTCTAATTTCTCTAATCAATCTACGATTTTCATTTGTCTCTTGTAGTACTTGGTCATTGGTTTTTCTATCTGTCCATGGTATTCTTTGCATTTTCCTCAGAAACCACATTTCTGCAGCCATCAGATGTTTTTCAGCTTGACTGCACATTGTCCAAGTTTCACATCCATACAAAAGAACAGGCTCTATGTATCCCCTCAACACTCTTTTTCTCGTTTCAATTGACATCATTTTATTGGTCAGAATGTTTTTCATCTTGCTAAAGGCTACCTTCGCAATGGCGATTCTTGTTCTAATCTCTTCAAGGCATCTGTCAAAGGTACACTACACAAAAGCAAACTAAAAGCAGACATATTTGGGTTAAGATAGAAAACCTCTCTCTCTCTCTCTCTCTCTCTCTCTCTCTCTCTCTCTCTCTCTCTCTCTCGCTCTCGCGCTCTCTCTCTTTCTCTCTCATGCTATCTCTTTCTCTTCTCTTCTCTCTCTCTCTCTCTCTCTCTCTCTCTCTCTCTCTCTCTCTCTCTCTCTCTCTCTCTCACTCTCTCTCTCTCTCTAGCTCTCGTTTTGAATATGACTCTTCGTCCATGCAGTTTGTTATTTTCCGAAGTTAATGCGTTTACTAACAATCATGCCTTCTGGGATTCGCCTATTGCAATTCGGAATTTGAAAAAAAAAATACTTTTTAAAATTTTTTGTATACTTACCTCTTCAGAATCGCTCTTATTGTAACATATTTCACTGGGTGAATTTGCTAGTCAAGGCCATTATAGACTTCCGTGCAAGGAAGATTGTTTTTTTGCCTGCTGATTTTTCTTTCTAACATGTTAATACGAGGGTAAGTTAATATGTAAGTCACAAATGGCTGTAGAAAAATAACTAAATATGATAACAACCTGAAACCAGTTTATTTTTATACATACATTGTCCCTTTATTTCTTAACATAATTCCCAGCAACATTGGTGCACTTATCCCATTGTTTTATCAGTTCTCCTAAACCGGCTGCATAGAACTGCTTGCTCTGTTTTTTAAACCACGTTTTCACTTCACATTCAACTTCATTCGCGAAATGTCTCCCCCCAAGGTGGGTTATCAGTGTTTATGCTGACAAATGTTTGTCCCGTAAGCGGTACATAGCTAGGTAGAAAACTTTACGAGGGCGAGTCAATAAGTAAGTCACACAGTTCTGTGGGATGGCAAGTAAATGAAAACAAAGCACGCAGTTCTATGGAGCCGGTTTGGGAGGACTGATAAAACAATGGGATAAGTGCATCAATATTGATGGAAATTATGTTGAGAAATAAAGGGACAATGTATGTATAAAAGTAAACTGGTTTCAAGTTATCATCATGTGTAGTTATTTTTCTACAGCCATTTGTGACTTACTTATTAACTTACCCTCGTACTTTAAACTTGAGGAGTTTCTGTTACATTGAGCATGTTCCAATGGAATGGCTTCTTTCGTCATTATCTGTTCGTATACCTGACCCCGGAGTGGCAAACTAATCCACGAGAAGCACACTGTGTGACACCTTCTCATTGCGAGCCTGTGAAATGTATCCCAACATCCATCCATTTTCTTTAGAAGAACTAAGTCTTATATAAATATGGTAACCGTAGCGGCATTCAGTCGTATTTGATATATTGTATTTTTTTTAGTTAGTTACACCGCAAGGTACAAGAGGAACATGATGAGATGAGTTACATATCCTTTATGGACGTAGCAGTCAACCGCAGCATATTTTGGCTGTTTGCGATTATGGGCAAGTTCACGTTCAGTAGTTTGCCATCTTATTTTTATAGACCAATAGCACTTGACGGGTGGTGTGATTACTATCACGACGCCGCCTTTACTTCCCAGAACATTTCCTGATACACACTGTGGGTTGGACTGACCTGGGAAGCTAGTTACATTTGTAAAAGCCTCCGCCTCGATCGGGATTCGAACACATGACCAGCAGCTCGGTAAGCAGGCGTGCGAGCCACTGCGCGGCCGTGGTTGTCTGGAGTTCTATTATAATGCCACTCATTTACCTGAATGGTGACCTTGTTGAATTCTGTATTCAGGTTTCCGCTGAGGAGCCAAGAATCCACAAACTCCCTCATGTTTTCCGGAAGCATCAGGCCCACTCTGGCACACCGCACAAGCTCATGGATATGCTCTGGCAAGAAATGGACGGACAAGATCATTAGTTGCTTCAACTGTTCAAGATATGGACACGTACGCCTGGTATATTAGCTGCCTTTGGCAAGTTTATATCCATAAAATGACGGATTGTTGTACAAGCTTATGCGGTGCTTCTATGTAGTGTACGACTAACAAAGAAAAGATATCGACTACAGTAGAGGGGGCAGAATTATAAATGATGGCAGAAGTATTGCATATACCACAGCTGAATAGAATGTGTAGAAAGATAATAAATAAAGTGTTTCGGACGCGTTGCCAGAATGACACATAAGCAGTTACAACCGGTACTTAGAGGTGACGACAGAAAATACTCTAACTGTGGAGCTAATACAAAGACCCAGATGCTGATGGATACTTTTGTCAGGTGATAATAGCGGGAGTACCATAGAGTAAGGTACGCACTTGCCCTGGAAACTGACAAGGTTGCTTCAGATTCAGAACATGATTCACTGTCATATAGATAAGGAAATCAAGGGGAAACCACCACATTATTCAAACCAAGACTTCTGACAGGACATCGCTGTCAACATCAGTATCTTTCAGCTGATTGTTGATTTCTTGGCAAGATTACGCTCAGTAGTTTGCCTTTGCTTTCTGAGCGACCGGCTCCATACTCTCATAAGTCACTGGCGCGACTCGAACCGCTTCCAGTTCTCGCGCGCTCACGTCAACCAGGAGAGTTTTCGGGGTTACGGAGAAAGGTGCTAACTCCTCGGTCAGGGAGAACGGCTCAAACCAAGACACTCAACGTATATAGTATATAGTATGTAGGAGCCTTTGAATCTAAATGTTATAAAACAACTTCAACACCATGTAACAGGCGAAGACAAATCGCTGACTTATTTTGCGCTCTCTCGCTTTGAACTCTAGCGTAGTCCATACACACTATTTATCGTAGCGATGGACTGAATTTTGCGTGTGGATAGGCTTTACCTATTAACAGTGTCCCTCGCCATCAGGCTAACCCACTCCGACTTCAGAGATACTTGTAATTTAAGTCCCTAAGTCAAGGACGACAGGTCAACATCTTAGTCCAGCTGTGCTGACTTTCTTTAAGATTTGAACATCAAAGAGAACTGGCTCTTAAACAGTATCGCCTCACGTCAACTGTAATACATTGGACAGAACAATGATGGAAAGCTAACGCTGCCCGGCAAAATTTCAGGTTAAAAATCTACCCAAAGTATTTCAGGATCCTCGTCGGTGCTACGGAGTTCGTGCACTGAGCTGAGATTCTCCGGACTCAGGCTTGAGTTAGGAGTAGAACGGAGCACTTATGGGTTATACCCATGTGCCGTGATGTTGATCCGTCGACTGAACTACACTAAACTAAACTAATGATGGAAGGCACGGTCCTTGAATACAATCTGGGGATCGACCAGCATGAAGGACTTAGTGGGGGTCATTTTCTTGTGAAGAAAATGAATGGATGAAAGTGGACATGAACATTCACAAGACAGAGAAACTGACAAAAGGTCTACACACTTACTGAAGAGCCTAATGAAAGTGATATTCTGCAAAGGGTCTTTCTTCTACAATATGAGAAAGATACTCCATAAACACAAACCAACGGGAGTCATGGCGTCAGACTTAGCCAGGGATCAAAAACTTCAACAACGCCATATAATTAACGGCAAATGCAAATGACAATAAACAGTACTTGAAAGTAATCATATAGAAATAGATAATAATAAAAGTTAGTCGCATGCCTTCTACAGGACGTCGCAAGCAAACCCGGCAATGTTTTGGCTGTTTGTGATTTACTACTAGGAAATTTTGCTTTCAGTAGGTTTATCAACGACCAACGTGCATACCATTATTAGAAAAGTATCGCAAGGCGGTATGCCTCCAGTTGATTTCGAACCCGGTATGCGGGATTGTGGAACGCATTCGCTACCCTTCAGCCACAGACGCCGAAAAATTGTAATAATAATAATAATAACAACAGATGGTAATGTATACTGTGACTTACTGTGTCTATCTTCCACGTCGGCAATCACCCAGCGAATAATAGCGTCCAAAACCAGCTCCTCGTATTTAGCATTCAGCTGATCGGCTTTGAGGATAGAGATTAGTTCCTTGCATGTCAGCTTCTCAAACTCCGGGCTCGTCTACTTCGTGTGTAGAGCGGAATATGCAAGGTACACGAACATGTTTAAACAAGATATAAACACAACAGTCTGGCCTCGTTGGAGGCAAACAAATTATCCCGAAGGCAATTATAACTGTTATTATTAACGCTTAGCAGGTATCAAACCTGAGACTCTCGATAGCACAGTGTCTTACACGTTTGTCTCCCATTTCGGTCGTAATGTGGTAAAATTCCATCCAGGCGGGACTGGCTTGAACATCCCTACTCGGCCCAGTCTAAACTGCGTACTAGGGAGTTTAATGAGAAGCAAAGGCAGCCGGCATTATATTGATCTCATAAACCATCGTGGGCCGATCGGTGTAAAACTGTGGGACTAACACCATATTCGTAATGAACCGCTGTACCGCAGTGGCTAGCACGCGTTCCTGTCGGTTGGGTTTTCATGCCTTTCAATCCCCTATGTTCATTACGCATGGCTTCCAGATTGACCCATACTAAACAGGGTACTTGGAAATTGTATCGGAAGTAAAGGAGGTTGTTGTGACATTGATCATAGACTATTGTATAAAAATATAGGTTTAGCACTATATAACCTGGACGCTTCATGGCGTGACAGGGGGTCATTTATTTGTACATACTTGTTATATCCCAGAACATGTCAAGAGGCTCGGAGTGTGTTTTTGTGTTTTAAAGATGTAAAATACTCATATTCTTTTATGATTATTTTAAAACTGTTGCCCCCAACAATGACTTGTTGATGGTCAGCTTGATATGGGTTAATTTATGATATTCTGTTAAACGACATAGCAACCAATTGTTCGTCATGCTGTCATTTATTTCCTTAAGTGCGCTTGAGAAAGACTGAAGTCTAATTTGTATTCTACATAAAGACGTTTATACTCTCTGGGTAGTGTTATCATGAGGTGAACAAGGCAGTTCTTTTCAATGTTGCCAAGTTTACAACCGGGTGAGCCAAAAATATTTCGAGTCCAGAAAGAGATACAAAGCTCCAGCAGTTAAGTAACGAAGAACAACATACAAGCAAACCCAAACCATTTAAATATCAGATAAAACAGAGACTATGGGAGTCTTGATCGCCGATGTCTGCTCCAGAGTAGCCACCTGAAGAAGGCGTGTGTTGATTGATACTCATAGAAGACAAAGAGAACACTGTAGTGATCAGCGTTCACAAAAGACAATAGAAAATGGTGAAACTGTAGGCTTGTCCAATCACCCTCACAAATGATGATGATATAACGTCATTTCCAAACTTGCTCAGTCCTCCGATGCAGCAGTCATCCCAAAGTAATCCTGCTTACTTTTCCCAAGGAGAGTTGGTGATGATATCTCCTCTTTCGACTTCGAAAGCAGCACCGACGTGCTTAACCAGGCTTCACTCCCAATGCGTGTAGCTGGACCAGTATCCGCCAGTCGAGCGCGCACTGAATGGACTATATCAGCCCTGTCTTGCTTCTTCCAGGTTGTATTGATGCATTATTTGCCAGATGTCCTGCACATTCATTACCTTCTACTGTGGTATGTCCAGGTGGGTGATGTGAAGCGCGACTTCCGACTGCTGTCTATCCATTTGAAGGAAGACAGTTGGTTACGATTTCCTGTAGCATGTTCATGGATCCTGATATTATTATTGCGTGCGCGGCTGTTAGTTCTGCTGCCCATGCGACTGCCCAGGATGCAGTGGTAATACTGAAGTTATACTAGTTTATGCGGGCGCCAACCAGTTGGACAATGTTTGTAGTGCACTTTGCAGCATTTCAATGAGCGCAGCAGTTTGAAAATCTGAAAGTGGATGTTTGTCCCTTTGTGGATGCGTATGTGTGTTTGTGTGTTGGTTAGAGATTGAATCTGGCCAACTAGTGCCAATGAAATCAAGTACGTTTTTTCAATCAAAACAAAGCAGTTTAGTGTGTAACATGCAGCACACACACACACACACACACACACACACACACACCAGTCTCAGAGTGCTGTTAGTAAGTGATGTGTTCAATTGTTGTAATAAATTGTTCTATTACATTGTTCCGCCGGTCTCCCTGGACGAGGATTTAGCAGCTTTCTCCGTAACCCCGAATACTCTCGTGGTTGACGTGAGCGCACGAGAATTGGAAGCGGTTCTAGTCGCGCCAGCGACTTATGAGAGTATGGAGCCGGTCGCTCAGAAAGCAATGGCAGACTACTGAGCGTAATCTTTCCAAGACATCAACAATCAGCTGAAAGATGCTGATGTTGACAGCGATGTCCTGCAAAGGATATGCAAAACATTTATTACATTGTTCCACAATAAACATTATCTAATCTGTTGGTAAAATTAAGTGATATAATAATTAAAAGCTAGTAATCAAACTTGTAAGATTTCACATGCACAAATTTCCCTATAATTACCTTTTCGTCTTTTATGTTAAATGAATGGGTTAACTAAGAAATAGTCTTTGGGAGGATTTAATTCCCTCAACAACAAAAAAACACAATTGTATCTCTAAAATATTCATTTGATCTTGTTTCCTTGTAGAATGGCAACATTCATCCAAATCTACACCTCGCAACCAATTTGTTACTTCAAAGAGATTTTTTTTTTTTTTTTTTTTGCGTATCCTTTTACAGGACTTAGCTGTCAACAGCAGCATCTTTCAGCTGTCTGTTGATCTCTTGGCAAGATTACGCTCAGTAGTTTGCCATTGCTTTCTGAGCGGCCGGCTCAGTATCCGCAAGTCACGAGCGGGGGTCGAACCACCTCAGTTCTCGCTCCGCTGCGAGACTCTGCGTGATAAACGGGATTACAGAGAGAAAGTGTTGTAACCCCACAGCCAGAGAGACCGGCTCAAAGAGATTGGAAAACGAAATAATATATGTGCCGCCCGTCACTTCTATTGTTTGCTATAGGAAATGACAATTTTATTTGTGTTCATCTCAGTCTCCATAGCGAAGTGGCCATCCCTCCTGCCTCCCTCAACGAAGGTCGTGGGTTAGTTTTCGTACTCTGCCATTTAGTTCACGGGTGCAAATTCCTTCGAGAGCGCCCCCCCCCCCCCCAATCTCAGGAATCGTCGCCATAGCTAAGAGATTCGAGCACCGTATGACGCTTTCGGCAGGCCGTTCTGCGGAAAGAAGCCCCGGCCATTTGGGATATAACCAGCCACTTGTATTTAAGGCGATCCTCTTGTCTGTAACCCTTTAAACAAAAAACACCGGGCTTGTGACTGGCACATTAAGAAACTATGGACGATGCAGACATGATGGCACACCTGAAACACAGAGGTGAAGTTGTCGAGCAGGTACTTGGTCCCTTTCTCTCTCAGAGCATCACATTGGTAGAAGTGGCTGGCAAATTTCACAATGGATATACAGTTGCCAATGGACAGCTCTCCAGACAGGAAATCACAGCATGATTTCAACAAACTGGTTACCTAGGGAGACGCAAGACAAACAAGTCATGATCGCTATCCTTATGGTCATTCTCATCATCATCACTATCAATTTGTGCCATCTTCACACTCATGTTGTAATGTGTCTACGATAAGAGTCCAGTGCCTTCATGGTACATTCGGAGAGACTATAGAACTAATTTGGCTTTCTGAAATATATCATTATTACCCTTCTACCCTGAGCATGCAGGTGTTCGGGGCAATGAACAGACTGATAGATTAGCTGCAGCTGCAGATGCTGCTGATACTACTGCTACTACTACTACTACTACTACTACTACTACTACTACTACTACTACTACTGCTACTGCTGCTGCTGCCCCTCTAGGTGCAGAGCTACTTTATGATATGGATGATGTGGTGATGGCTCCCTAGAATCAGGTGAAGAGTGCAGCTGAACAGATTGAACATTCATATCTGGAAATACTGACGCAGAAGGGAGTGAGTCTGGAGGATATTGAAAGCGTAGAGAAAATGCTAGGCGGGCTTTTTATCAACCTGCTACTGAAAAACTAAGCTCGAGAGATCTTAGATGGTTTTTGAAGACCTATGTGCGAGCATATCCCGAGTGTAGTGGTGTCGGTTATTAATTTCAGTATTAAATATTCATTATTATTTCCAACAAAATTTCCCACAGTTCCATTAATTCAATAGTTTGCAATTGCTTTCTGCACGACCGACGCCTCAAATCATCAGAATCAACGCAAAGATATCTGCCTCCAAATCGCCCGCGGCTGATTTCGATCCCACGACTAGATATGTCGAGAAAATGAAAAGAAGTTTCACCAGCTACTCATACGCTGTAGCGCAGTGTGCTCTGTTTATAAATTATGGTAACAACGGGCTGTTATATAAGGAGTTCACTAATACAACCCAGGCTTACCTGAAAGCGGTCAGCGGCTGGCAGAAGCTGCTCAACGTTGTGGGCGGAGACCAGTACCTGGCCACCATAGGCATGTTCTATGATGTCATTCATGGTCTCCGGACTGACATCCGCCAACGTGACTTCATAGTACAGGGAGCCGGCTGGTCGTGGTTTCTGGTTCAGCAGGAACGACTGGTTATACGGCACCATTGGAGAGCTTGTTCTGCTCCTGTAGGGATAGGGTTGGAATAGAAACAACGCTGAGAAAGAAAGAAAGAAAGAAAGAAAGAAAGAAAGAAAGAAAGAAAGAAAGAAAGAAAGAAAGAAAGAAAGAAAGAAAGAAAGAAAGAAAGAAAGAAAGATGTTTGATAAGTCAAAGGAGGTAAGCAGTTTTGTATTAATTAGTGATAATCTTGCCAGAAGTTCTAACTTTATATCGGAAATGTGGCAGATTCGGTCATGGAAATATTAATCTGAGGCTGGGGTAGACCCTAATTATAATTTCTCTTCTGAGGTTGAACGGGGTCCATCCATCATGTGCCATGCCGATAAGCGTGGACGGTTATGATTCGCCATTTCACCCGATCACCAGAGTCGTGGATCAGCTCATTGTTTCTGTCTCGGCCATGCCACGTGGCCAAGCCATCCACGTATTTATTTCTCTGCCTTCCTCTTGTTCTCTTCCCCTCGATCTTGCCAGTTCTCGCCAAATTCTCCAATTTATTTCTTCTCATAACATGTCCAAACTATTTTGACTGTCTGCGTGTAATTTCTCTAATCAGTGTAAGATTTTCATTTGTTTCTTGTAGGACTTGGTCATTGGTTTGTCTGTCTGTCCATGGTATTCTTTGAATTCTTCTCAAAAACCACATTTCCACAGACATAAGATGTTTTTCAGCTTGACTGCTCATTGTCCACGTTCACATCCATACAAAAGTACAGGTTATACAGTATGTAGCACCTCAACACTCTTTTTCTCGGTGCAATTAATATCTGTTTATTGGTCAGTATGCTGTTCATCTTGCTAAAGGCTACTTTCGCCATGGCGATTCTTGTTCTAATCTCTTCAAGGCATCTCCCATCAGATGTTATGACTGTTCCGAGATAATTGTACCGATTCACCTGTTGAAGAATATTCCCATTTACTTGTATATTACTTTGTGGTATTTCCTTCGTTCTAGTGACGACCATAATCTGTATCTTCTTACAATTCAGTTCTAACCCTAGCTGTTCACAGTGTGCAACAACCGCATCTACTAATTGTTGCAGATCCTGATCATTGTCTGCAACCAATACTCTATCATCTGCATATCTAATATTATTAATGTTTCGTCCTCCAATGATGCTTTCATTTATATCTTCTACATTTCTCTAAATATTTTCACTGTATAGGGAAAACAGATCTGGAGACATTACACATCCCTGTCTGACACCTCTCTTAATAGGCTGATATTGATCTACTTCATTATCAATTTTTATGGCAGCTCGTTGTTTCCAATATGTTTTTTTTTTATCATTCTAAGGTCCTTCCCATCAATTTGTAGATCTGTAAGCATGTCTACCATGTTCGAATGTCTTACTCTGTCGAAATCCTTTGTGTAGTCAATAAAGCAAAGATGTATATCTTTGTTTACTTCTATACAGCGTTCAATTACTGTTCGCAGCATATACACAGCATTTACTGTACCCTTGCCTTCTACGAACCCACATTGTTCTTCTCCTATTTCAGGTTGAATTTTCTTCCTAATTCTTTGCATGATAATTTTTAGCAAAATCTTCGTGATGTGACTCATTATACCAATTGTTCGATGTTGATCACATTCCAAGGCTCCTGATTTCTTTGAGATTGCCAAAAATATAGAATTACATAATTCAGGAGGTATATCTCCAGTATCATATATTGTGTTCAGCAATCTGGTGACTTGATTTATTCCATACTCTTCTAAAGCATTAATCATTTCTGTTGTGATGTTATCTGAACCGGGGCTGTTACCAGTTTTCATATGGTTAACACACACACACACACACACACTGAACCTCTAGTTTCAAAATTGATGGTCCTTCATTATTAATTCAAATATCATACTGTTCTTTTCTGTTATCACCATAAAGGTTTTTCACATAATCTGTCTATACATGTAGAATCTGATCTTTTTCTATTATGATTTTGCCATCTTTTGTTTTAGACAGTCTGCTGATGTACATGTTCTTTTATTAGTAAGCACCTGAATTCTTTTGTGCATTGATTTGGTATTTTACTGTTGTGTTGTTTTTCAATTTCTATGCAATTGTTCTGAAGCCATGCTTCTTTTGCCTCCTAAGATAATGTTCTGACTTGTCTGTGAATTTCTTCAT
>OY992877.1:43192809-43200309 GCA_963921405.1 Cepaea hortensis
TATGGGTTCAGGGAATACACCGGCGACCTGATACGTATCCGCCAAGAATGATACCGTGGCAGCATCCGTAATAGTTTACATTTCCTTTTGAATTGTTTTTAATCAGCTATCGCTACTTTTTAACAGGCCAGACACGCAAACACACACAACAATATCACCTGAAGTATGGACTGCAGCAAGCTAGAATGTTTCTGTGCACCGGAAAGGTCACATTACCCACTCTGATGATGGCGTCAGAAAATTCTCCACCTCTTCGGAGATATGTGAAATCTCTGGCACTGAAAATAAGCCAGTTTTATGTTTTTATAATACTCAACCACATAGCCAGGTTAATATTACACAATCCAGTTATTACTAATGTTATTTTTCTTCTTCTTCTTCTTCTTCTTCTTCTTCTTCATCGTCGTCGTCGTCGTCGTCGTCGTCATCATCGATCAACGTTTTGCTATTCTGGCATGGGTCACAAACAGATCGGTTTGCTTGAAATCTTCATGGTTCCCCCACAGTTTACCTCGAGGGATCACCACCGTAGACCAGATTTCAGCTTTCTGCTTGGCGTAGTCGGGGCAGTCTTGTAGGAAGTGTTCTGAGATTTCATTCTGTGCTCCATACCTGCAAGTGGCAGTCAGTGAGACCCATTCTGTGCTCCATACCTGCAAGTGGCAGTCGGTGAGACCCATTCTGTGCTCCATACCTGCAAGTGGCAGTCGGTGAGACCCATTCTGTGCTCCACACCTGCAAGTGGCAGTCGGTGAGACCCATTCTGTGCTCCACACCTGCAAGTGGCAGTCGGTGAGACCCATTCTGTGCTCCATACCTGCAAGTGGCAGTCGGTGAGACCCATTCTGTGCTCCATACCTGCAAGTGGCAGTCGGTGAGACCCATTCTGTGCTCCATACCTGCAAGTGGCAGTCGGTGAGACCCATTCTGTGCTCCATACCTGCAAGTGGCAGTCGGTGAGACCCATTCTGTGCTCCATACCTGCAAGTGGCAGTCGGTGAGACCCATTCTGTGCTCCATACCTGCAAGTGGCAGTCGGTGAGACCCATTCTGTGCTCCATACCTGCAAGTGGCAGTCGGTGAGACCCATTCTGTGGAGATGTGCTCCTAGTCTACAGCGTCCTGCTCCCAGTCTCAAACTCAGCAAAAGTTTCTTAAAGTATTTTGTCTTCAATTGTCCTGGGCTCTCAGATGATCCAGCCTAAAATGAATAGAATGAATTGTTCTGGGAAGTAAATGCGACCGGCGTGTTACTGACAACATCGCCCATCCAGTGTTGATTGGTCTATAACAATTTTGGCTAGCACAATATACCCAGAAAACCTTAAGACCTGTAAAATATCCCTTTATTGTGTTTATCTTACATGTTGGTTTACTGCGCGTAAATTCAGAATTAGTTGGGTCGTTTGACTGCTGTATGATCACAAATGAAGCATACTAATTGTCCGGTGAAATATCTCTTTCTACATCTGTGTGAGCGTAGCAACTTTTGCAAATAAAACATATTAATAGTCCAGTGAAATATCTCTTTCTACATATATGTATGTGTAGAAACACACAGCCGGTCTCACTGTCTAGGGGTTACACGACTTTCTCCGTAATCCCGTATACTCTCGTGAGTAACGTGATGTGCGCTAGAATCGGTGGCGGTTCTCTCCGAGTCGTTAACTTACGGGGTATGTGAGCCGGTCGCTCAGAAAGCAATGGCAAACTACTGAGCGTAATCTTGCCAAGAAATCAACAATCAGCTGAAAGATGCTGATGATGACAGCGATGTCCTGTAAATGATATGCGAACAAATACAAAAAAAGTAACACACAAGCCAAGTGAGTACCATCAGGGCCTACACTATACTCTCCCCACGCTACAGCACCTGCGTCAGTTAATTACAGTTGAGGGGCGGCTGGCCGAGTGGCTAGAATGCCTGGTTCTCCTTCGGGAGACCGGGGTTCCAACTCTCGGTAAGGTGTGGATGTTTTTCTGTCGGGGCAAAAAGAAAACCCTAACCTGCACAGTTCGCGGCCACAGCAACTGAACCTGATTCACCAGGCACAAGACCCTCCTGTTCTACACCGCAAGGTACAAGGGGCTGGCAGTAAATGACGATTTAAAAAAAAAAAACACAGATGACAAGTATTTCAATTGTTATATTTGCTTCAATGTTCTTATGTCCTGCTTTGAATAATGCATTATTTGTACCCTAATATGCCTCTCAGGAAACGTAAAAGCCAGTAGCTGTCTTGCACACCCTGCAAGTTTCTGACATGAACAAAGGGAAGAAGAGCTGTTCGACACAGACCTAGTGGAGACCATACTTGGTCTAGGGGAAATTCTCTTTACCATCATGACTCCGATAGATAAGTGCCCTTGTCGTAGGCTCGGGCCACCTGAACACCAATTTAGTGGGCTTTAGAATTTAACACTCACAATCTGATAGCATTTTGACAGAGAGACAGACCAAGAGAAATGATGCTGGATGGATTGAGACGGAGGCATGGAGGAATACCATCAGCACAGTTGATCTAGAAAACCAAAGACCGAGATCTGTGGAAAGTCATGAATACCTAGGGCTGTCGGCATGGCACTTGATGATGATAAATCTGATAGCATACACAAACAATACAGCAATAACACAGTAACAAAACATCAAAAACTCTCGATGTACATGTCGTGCTTGGTCCATTTCGTGTGTTTTTACGCCTTCGCAATAACAGTGGGTCATCTCTGAATGGCTGGCTCCATGTCAAAGAGGTTATGGAAGCAGTTGTCAATCCCGCATACCCGAGTTCGAAACACAGCTGTGTGCGATTTGGCAGCACACCGCCTAGCGTTGTTTTTTTTTTTTTAGTGAAAATGGTATGAGTAGCGGTCGTTCGGGAACCAATGACAAACTACTGAACGTATAGTTGCCAAGGAATCACTTAAATTTGTTGCATATCCCTTACGGGACGTTGCAGTCAACACTAGCATTTTTCAGCTGCTGTTGATATACTAGGCTAGTGTTACGTTCAGTCAAGGAATCACGAACAGCCAAAAATGCTTGGGTTGACTACGACGTCCAGTAAAGGATATGCTTTTTTTTTTTTTATCTCTATGTCGCAATCCACAAGATGGCCGCGATGATGGAAGATGGGTGATGGTTGTGGTTATTTGTATGTTCATTTATTTTACAGAAAATTTCTCACGAAACTTGTTCAACATTCATTGACTTCAGTATGGTTTGACTTGTAACACTGAGTGTTGTGTGATCCATGAAAGGAAGTGATACTTAACGGGGTTGGTCAGTAAAGAAGGTCAAGGATCCCTTTTCACGCCATGAAACCTACTGGGTATTTAGTGCTAGCCCTACGTTTTGTTCAACCAATCGGCACTCGATAAATATTGTGTCAATGTCAAACTGCCTCTTTTACGTCCCGTGAAATGTCCCGGTACCTATTATAGACTGGACAGATCTGCGAGCCTAGGTCACTGACAAAATTTCCCCATCCAAGCGCATTGGAACACATGATCACCAGGCCATCAGGCAAGCGTGCTAGCCGCTGCGCCACGGAGACCTTCAACGGGATATGTAAGTGAAGATCATACTGAATGTCAGTTACGTTCATGCATATGATCAATTCCAATTTGTTTTTCAGTGCAGACATTTGACTTCTTGTAAAGTCCATCATCATCATCATCATCATCATCATCATCATCATCATCATCATCATCATCATCATCATCATCACCATCATCATCATCATCATGGGCTATGACGAGAGGCGAGGGCGATCATGGTTCACCATCTCTCACACATACTACAGGCTTGGATCAGGTGTGTGCTCATGTCCCGACTATGTCATGTGGCCAGGTCATCCAGGTATTTATCTCATTGCCTTCCTCTTGCTCTTATCTATGTGTATGTGTGACTGTGTGGGTGGGTGGGTAGGTAGGCAGGCAGGCAGGTATATGGGTAGGTAGGTAGATGGGTTGTAGGCGGCTGGGTAGTTGGGTAGGTGGGTAGGTAGGTGGGTAGGTAGGTGGGTAGGTAGGTAGGTAGGTTAGTTGGTTGGTTGGTTGGTTGGTTGGTTGGTTGGTTGGTTGGTTGGTATAGAATAACAGACTTTTAGTAACTATTTTCAATGACAAAATAGAATGCATGATGCATTCATGTGTTAATACAAATTATTTGACACTATGTGAATCTATGTTGGACAAGAATGTGACAGCAACCCATCGTTGATAAGATTATGTATTTACCTGCCAGTGTCATAAGCATGTGACTCGGGTAATAAGTATTCACACCTTCTCATGCCTGTTGTATCCTTTGTTTCCAGCTGGCCAAAGTCAGTTCTTAACGTGTACGCTGTCCCATCGTAATAATCTCCAGCTCGCATGCCTTTGTCGACTGCCCTAAGAATACGCCATGCTTTTTAACCATGAAAACATTGGAAAAGAAAGTATGTGCTACAATCATGTACTTTCTAAGCTTGAGTGTTTCATTATTCTCGTTAGAAGCCGCTATAAACGTTTCACTTCTAATCATTTACATCAACTTCGTTCATCGGTGCCTCTTCAGTGACATGGGGAAACTAAACTCTTCTCCTAGAAGAGATTACTATTGTTACATACTTGGGGTGGAATGTATGTAGACACATAACTTTAAATAAAGAAACCATGTCAAAACTAGAGATGGTCTCACCTGCCATTCCAAAAAATGGTAAAACAAAAACATGTCTCGCAGCCTGCTATGCGTCTATCACCCAGCGAGTGCATATTGCTCTGTAACCAAAATATGAGTCTAGCACAATACGCTTAACGAGCATAATTCGTTCCAGACCCTTACTCGTAAAGCGAAACACTCGTTAAGCGAAACAGTTTTTCCCATACAAATTAATATAAAATACGATAATGCGTTCCAAGCCGAAAAAATACTCAAAATATTTTGTATAACGTTTATTCAAGGAAAATTATATATACATTGTTAAGCAGCGTGATTCATTTCCCTTTCCTCTTCTATCGCGGAATGAACGAACCTGGGATTAGAATTCGATTTGTAGAAAAACAAATTGAAATAATTAATTTACAATTTATAATACATATATAATTCTTTTTTTTACTAGAAAGCTGTCTAGAGAAATCTGTTTTTGCCGACGCTTCAGAATTTGGTGGAAATGCGACACAGCATCATCATTAAATAAATTAGTAGCTCTCATAGCCACTGCCTTATTAGGGCGATGGTTCTCAATGTACGATGCAACAGTTTCCCATGCTTTAAGCATTTCTCTTAATGCGCCAGAAGATTGTTGGTTTGCTGTTACCTTCTCCTCCTCCTCGGCAAACTCTTCTCCAAAACTTCTTGCTGTGAAACACAATGTAATTCCATAAGCTCTTCAGTGGTCAGCTTTTGGCAATGCTCTTCCACAAGCTCATCGATATCTTTGTTATCCACCTCCATTCCCATGATCTTAGCTAAAGAGACAATCTCGTTGACTACAGGCTCCACAGGTCCTGTCTCAAACCCCTCAAAGTCACATTCGACAATGCTCTCCAGCCAAAGCTTCTTCCAAGCAGAAGTGAGGGTTCTCTTGGTAACCCCTTGCCACGCCCTTTCGATCATCTTGAGGCAGGCAACGATGTGGAAGTGATATTTCCAAAACTCTCGGAGAGTGAGACTGGTCCCTTCAGTCACCTCAAAACAACGCTCGAAGAGCGCTTTAGTGTAGAGCTTCTTAAAGTTAGAAATAAACTGCTGGTCCTCGCTGTTGCAGGCGCACAATCCGGGACTTCCCCTCCCCTCGTCACTCGTTATACGAAACGTCACTCGTTATGCGAATAATTCTTTTTACAATTTATTTTGCTCGTTATGCGAGGTGCTCGTTAAGCGAGGTTCCACTGTATGCCCAAAGCGCCTTAAGACATTTATAAGGGTTATTTACCTAAAACTAAAGTATTCCACAGGATTCACAAACAACCAACCGACCGACCTACCTAATAATATCTTGGTTGTTACTTTATATTTGCATCCATCCATCATCCATCATGCGTCATGCCGATAAGCGTGTACGGTCATATTTTGCCATCTCACTCGATTACCAGAGTCGTGGATCAGCTCCGTCTTCCTGTCTCGACCATGCCACGTGGCCAAGCCATCCAGGTATTTACTTCTTGGTCTTCCCTTTGATCTCTTCCCTTCGATCTTGCCAGTTGTCACCAAGTTCTCCAATTCATTTTTTTTAAATTCATATTTGCATGTCCTACTTTAACTTCTTCTGTGTCAGATATTTATTATTTATAAAATGCAAATTCTTGGAATAGAAAAATGTAATTGTTCTGCCAAAGTTGCAGGTTTCAGTCATGGTGTATAGAGGTGGGGACACTTCCCAGAACAGTGTAGTTTGCCGCTCATACTCGGTGTAGACTACAGCAAAGAGCCACAAACATCCCATTCTCGGAAGGAAGTTATGAAACAAAATAATAAATACTAAAAGAAAATGCTTAGCCCCTCTTGTCTTCCATCCTTCTCTTCCCCCCCCCTCCTTTTTTTATTTTTCCTTCCTTTTCTCTATCTCCCTGTCTCTATTCACACACACACACACACACACACACACACACACACACACACACACACACACACACACACACCGCATTAATTAAAACTGAATATAATGTGAGGAAAACAACATCAGTTTCTGGTGATAATTAAAGTATATAAATCGTTCGAGTCATCTACACGGTTGTACGAATGTGAGAGCTGGCCACTCTCCTTAGATACAAACGTCAGGTCCCGGCTTCCGAGCATCGAAGAACTCTCTCAATAGCTATAATTCAAAAACTTCCAAGCGTTGAAGAATTCTCTCAACAGCTGTAAGTCAAAATTTCCGGACATCGAAGCATTATTTAAACAGCTATAAGTCAGAAACTTCCGAACATCGAAGAATTATCCCAACAGCTATAAGTCAGACACTTCAGAACATCAAAGAACTATCCTAACAGTTATAAGTCAGACACTTCAGAACATCAAAGAATTATCCCAACAGCAATAAGTCAGACACGTCCGAACATCGAAGAATTTATTCAACAGCTATAAGTCAGACACTTCAGAACATCGAAGAATTATCCTAACAGCTATAAGTCAGACACTTCCAAACATCAAAGAATTATCCTAACAGCTATAAGTCAGACACTTCAGAACATCAAAGAATTATCCTAACAGCTATAAGTCAGACAC
Organism: Cepaea hortensis; assembly: GCA_963921405.1. NCBI lineage: Eukaryota > Metazoa > Mollusca > Gastropoda > Stylommatophora > Helicidae > Cepaea > Cepaea hortensis. The sequence goes on from OY992877.1 coordinate 43,200,020, forward strand.
TTCAGAACATCAAAGAATTATCCTAACAGCTATAAGTCAGACACTTCAGAACATCGAAGAATTCATTCAACAGCTATAAGTCAAACACATTCATGCGGGCTGTAAAGAGAGCGACGTTCTGTAAAGTACCTGCAACGTGACGATGCTATATAAAGGTTTGCTGCATATTATTTACAGGACGTCGCAGTCAACTCCATAATTATTTTGGCTGTTTGTGATTTTTTGGGAACTTTACGTTCAGTAGTTTGCCATTGTATTAAAACAATCGCAAGACAGTCTGCTTCTAAACT